>CAUYQV010025586.1:0-34475 GCA_963574575.1 Galagoides demidoff | reverse complement strand
CCAGGTTAATACGAAAGATGTAAAGTTTCCATATTTTTAATGGCTGAATAGGACTTCATGGTATACAAATACCACAGCTTGTTAATCCATTCCTTGGTTGGTGGCCATCTAGGTTGTTTCCACATTTTGGAGATTGTAAATTGAGCTGCGATAAACAGTCTAGTGCAAATGTCCTTAGGACAAAATGATATTTTTTCTTCTGGGTAGATGCCTAGTAATGAGATTGCAGGATCAAATGGGAGGTCTAATTTCAGTTCTTTGAGGACTCTCCATACTTCCTTCCAAAAAGGTTGTATTAGTTTGCAGTCCCACCAGCTGTGTAAAAGTGTTGAGGAACCCAGTGCTCAATCCTGCAGTCTTTCCGCAGCCTGGTTACATTGTTTGCATTTGTTAGATAGAGTCCTCTTTTATACTTGTGTCCCACCCCCAAGAGGTGTGCCACCCACCCTCAAGATACCCTAAACTGTTTTAAATTTTAGAAAAAAGAGTGACCTGCTATCAAATAATTGTAAACAGCCTACCTGACTTTTGCCCTAAGGACAACATTGCTATGGGAATGGAAGAAAAAAACCTTCAAAACAGAGAAACCATAAGCTCTGAAGAGATGGTGATTAGTGTATGTGTGCGTGTTTTCAAATCCTGGAAATACTAAAATAGTTGTAGGAAGAGGAAAGGTAACTTGAGATGTTAAAAAAAAAAAAACCACACACACACAGAGGGTGCCAAGAAAATATATACACATTTTAAGAAAGAAAAAGAATTGTATTAGAATGTAATACTCATTATACACCAATAACAAAAGATGAGTGAAAGTCACATTTGAGCACCTCTTGTAACTGTAGGAGTCAAATGTGACTTCAGTATTAGAATTTTAATACAGTTTTCTCCTTTCCTAAAATGTGTATACATTTTTGGGGGCACCCTCTATATATTGCTTTACTGTGGAATGGGGTGGGGAAAAGAAATAAAAGTGTGCAAAATTTCCTTCATGGAAGCAGCAATGTCTGTGTGTGTACTTTAGAAGGAAATAAGGACCGCAGACGAAGGAACGCGGTATGAAAGCAAACTGTGTGACCATTTGTAGGGCAAAATGAGTTCTTTCTACTCAAAATAAAATGCTGAAGCTGTGCTGTCTGGCGAAGCCCACTGAGAGCTTGCAATGTGCTTGTACCTAGATATCTTTGTTTCCTGAAGCTCCTAAAAATAAAAGGACATATGTGGCATTTAGATTTAGTCACCAACTAACCCTGGACTGTTTTCGGTAAGAACCTGCTGCATTTTAAATTGGGCAGCAATGAATCATCTCCTCTTCTGGCATTCAGGAGTTGATAATCATGAACTCGGAAGACCTTGAAAGCTCAACGTAGCAGTTTTTCAAAGCATTTTAATAAGAAACTTTAAAATGATAGGTCAGTAAATACTTCTACACTTTTCTGGGAGACAGTTCTAGTTTCATTACTGTTATATTAATTGTGTGGATATTTACTGCAGATAGTACTGCAATGAATTAAAGCCACGAGCTCGGAAGACAGACTGCCTGAGTGATGACCCAGCACTGAACTTACTAGCTCCATGAACTAAGGCCTTAGTCTCTCCATTTTTTTTTTGTTTGTTTCAGATTCATGTGAAGGTACAAACAACTAGGTTACAATGTTTGCATTTGTTGGGTAGAGTCCCTGTTATAGTTGTGTCCCACACCCAAGAGTCTCTCCATTTTTATGTGGGGGAATTAATGACCACAACTCATAGGGATAGAATGGGGTCTGAAAGAGAAGGGGACGGAAACATCAGTAAAGTCATAAAAGTGATCTGGAGAGAAAGTCCAGTGAGAAATCTCCTGTTGGGGATGATCTAAGAGCTTGGAAAAGAGGGATGGCTAGAGATCCTCTTCAAGTTGTTTCCTATCCTGAGCTCTGGCATAAGTAACCTCCACTATCCAAAGCCCACAGTAAAACTCCACTACATAGATAAAATAAATAATAAAAGGCCTTTCATTCATTCATTACACATTTATTGGGTTTCCACGATGGGACACAGCGGTAGGGATGTAGCGGCAAACAGAACAGATCAAGTCTCTCCCTCGTGGACAGATGATGCTGAATGCCATTGCCAAGATGAAGCAGCAATAAGGCAATGGCAGGGCCAGGAGTGGAGGTGGCTTCTACTAGTGGAATTTGGGGTGAATGAAGAGAAAGCAGGTGCAGGGATGGCCATGGAGTGGGTGAGGACATGGGAAGGTAGGCAGTGAATGGGGATTCCACGTTCTTAAGGAGCAGGAATTTGGCAGGTAGGAAAATGTCAGCAGAAGTCCCATTTACAACAAATCATTAAGAACATGGAAGAAGGCTCTGGATTTCTCACCGTATGAAGAATGTGGCTTGTGTTACTTAGCTTGTAAATTAAAGGAAACTTTAATGTCAAAAGTGAGAGAACTTGGGGACACTGTTCAATCCACTGTAGGAGACTAAAAGGAAAAAGATTGGAGCATGAGGAAAATAGAGATCTTGGGGAAAGATTTAACGGCCCGTGACATCAGACTTCTATTTATCTACCTCCTTTCTATGCATAAGTGGTTCTTAAACTAGTGGAGCAGTTGCACGGACATTTGTTCTTTGAAAAACTTCCCAAGTAATTCTGATATACCGGTACCTCCTTTCTCCACCCTTCACATGTGCCTCCATCCATTGGAGATCATTTCTTATAATAAGAAATAAGATCATTTCTTATTATCTGAGCTACCCCAGGATAACCAAGGCAGTGATTCCTTGGTTATCCTGGGGTGGCTCAGATAATCTCAGGCTATAAATTTTAAACCAAGTCATAAAACAAAATCATTGATGACATCTTTAATTAAGTATTTAAAATGTTAAGGCAGATCCAACCAGAAACATCTCCACACAATAAAAACATCCATTGGTTGTGCTTCTAATGGCTGGTGCCTAAAAGGTAATTGATGATAACACTTGGTCCATGACACAATGTTATCTTTGGTTCAGGCATAGCCTTCTTCTTATTTATTTCCTGATCTATTTATTTGCTGAGCAATCTGCTAATCAAACCATAAACACCTGCAGATGCTCCACCCAGCAGGGCAATGAGAACACTCATGATTTCATATCATCCTCCCTGTCTTTGACCCTGCCTCCCTCCAACAGTAACCACCACCTTGCAACTTGTACTAGTCTTCCCTTTGCTTTTTAGAACAATGGTTTCACCACAATATAAATATTTCTTTAAAAGTATAATGGAACACACCCTCTGGGTAAGGGGCTCCTCTACAAATGGAACTGTAGCCTGGAAGTGAGAACAGTGTAATCTGAAAATTGCACCCTCATATTAATTTGAAAAAATAAAAAGATACTCAAGAAATGAAAAATAAAGATTTCATCTTCAAAAAAAAAGTATAATGGGTAGTTTTTAGTTGTTCGTAACTTTTTAAAGGGAGTTTTTGTGGCATATGCAATCTTCAAAAGCTCACTTCTTACTCAAATCACACTTCTAGCATTCATTTATATTAATTTTCTTTGCAGTAAGATATTTTATTATACGAATGTACCACAATATATCTGTTCTACTGTCATTGCACATGTGAACTTTTTTCTAAATTTTTACTGTTCAAACAGGAATGCTTCCATGGGCATTCTTACATGTGCCTCCTAATTGTGTGTGTAGCAATTTTTTTTTAGTATACACCTGAGAATAATTAGTCATCATAGATTATATGAATCTCCATTCATATGACATTAAAAGATAAGGCCAAATTGTTTTTTAAAGTGGCTGAACCAGTGTATGATTCAACAATCTGTAAGCTAATCTATAGATCCAACATTTGGTGGTATTAGATTTTTTTAACTTGGCAGTTGATTGGGTTTTAAATAGTATCTTAGGTAGTCCTGATTTTTATTTCTTCATTTCACTAATCACTAATGAAATTGAGTACCTCTTCATATACACTGTATATTGGCCAAATGTTTTATCTCTTCTGGGAAATGTCTATCCCTGAATTTTGTTCTTTTTGTTTTTTTTGAAACAGAGTCTCACTCCACCACCCAGGGTAAAGTGCGATGGCCTTATTGCTCCCAGCAACCTCAAACTCTTGGGCTTAAGTGAGCCTCTTGCCCCAGCCTCCCAAGTAGCTGGGAGTACAGGCATGTGCTGCATCTGTCTAAAATTTTTTTTCTATTTTTAGTAGAGCAGAGTTTTGCTCTTATTCAGGCCAGTCTCTAATCCCTGAGCTCAGGCAATTGTCACATCCCAGGATTACAGGCATGAGCCACCACGCCTTTTTTTACTTTGTTAAGGATATCTTTCAATATACAGAAGTTTTTATTTTTAATATATCAAATTTATTGTATGAGAGACATCTGCTATGAACGTTTAGTGGTGGCCTTAAAGATGAGGAGGAGGGAGATTGTCCCAATGATAGAGCTGTAGGCTGTGCATCTGACCGTCCATTTGTGCATAAAGGGAAGGGCCCAGGGTTGGAACCTACACGGATTTATGCCCAGTGGCAGATGCTTGCCTTGCATGTCCTGGTTTCCCAGAGCTGCCACATGCACGGCCACAAAGTGGATGGCTTCAACTTGCTCCCTCACAGCTGAACAGGGCAAACGTCTGAAAGGAAGGCGTCAGCAGGGTTGGTCCTTCTGGAGGTTCTGAGAGCGAGTGCCGCCGTCCTCCCTCCTGGGCTGCCAGCAGTCCTCAGCGCTCCTCACTCACAGGCTGGGCCCTCCGACCTCTGCCTCTGTAGTCACGCTGCCTTTTTCTCTCTCTATCTCTTTGTATCCTGTCCTTTTAAAATCAGAACACCGGTCGGGATGTTTGCAGCTTCCAGAATGATTTCATCTCAAGCTTTTTAAGCAATGACACCTCAAAGATATAAAGATTTGAAAATATTCCCAAATGTCACATTCTGGGGTTCCCAGTGGAGGTGATTTCTGGGGAAGAGGGAACCTGTTCCACCCAGTCCAGGGGCCTAAAAGGAAAAAGGCGGGCCATCGGGAACACCGAGGCTTTGAAAAAAGACACGTAGTTAGATATCAGAGAACAAGCCAGGAGAGGGGAGAGCCTCACGGTACAGGTCAACACCCCCCGAGAGCACTAAGAGGCAAGGGGCACCAGCCAGGTGACCTCCGCCGGCCTCTGCCTCCAGCAGCCCCACGGTGAGGACGATGGCCGCGTGGGTGAAGCAGCCAGCACAGCAGGGAGGGAGGCCACGCGTGCGGCCAGCACAGGCTCCTAGTCGGCCCCGGCTGATTGAGCTGCGCCCTGGAAGCCAGAAAGGCCGACCCGGAGGGCTCCACACAGCGCCCCACTCAATGGCAGTTTGTGGGCACACCTGCAAATCATTCGGGTGGACTCCCATTGACTTCCCTAACAGCCACGTGCTGGTCCATGGTGCCCCACGGCTTTTCCTGCTACGGCCTCCTTTCAGATTACAACTTCCTATAAATCTCCTCCTGTGGTAGAAAATCGGGACAAGTTGCCAAAAGCAATAAGCGGCGAGGACACCTGAGAAGACCCTGTGTGACTTGTCTCCTGCCGACAGCACACTTCCGCCCGTCCCGCTCCCACCTCACCTCACACCCCAAAGTTGAGCAGTTCAGAGAAGGGTCGGCTGTCTGCAACCGATACATTTAACCCTGGGCATTGAACTGTTTTTGAAATCTATTTCTGACCACAAGCTAATAATGCTGCTGCTGTCTCGAATAAATGATAAAAACAGAGGAACTCTTTGAAGAAGTTTCCAGGAGACTTGGCAGTAAGATAATAGTGCTGAAAAGGCTGCAAAAACATTCTCAGAGTCACAGTAAGTAGAGGAAAGTCAGAGCAAGGATCCAAAAGTCCGGTGCAGGGTTCATTTAGGGCCTCTCGAGCATCACCATAAATGCACACAGTTTTCTAAATGATGAGACTCAGTTGACCTAGGCAGGGGTAATGGAAATGGCAGAAGACAACCTGTCTACTTCCAGCTGGCCTCGGAAAAGCAGCAGCT
This sequence comes from Galagoides demidoff, assembly GCA_963574575.1. Classification (NCBI taxonomy): domain Eukaryota; kingdom Metazoa; phylum Chordata; class Mammalia; order Primates; family Galagidae; genus Galagoides; species Galagoides demidoff. The sequence continues at coordinate 28,480 of CAUYQV010025586.1, read as the reverse complement.
CACAGGATGCCCTTATAGGGCATTTGTTTCCTGTTGTCCCCTGAGTGAAGTCTGCCGGGACACACTAGGACAAGTGGTATTTGCCATTTCCTGGAAGACAACCACAGGGCCAACTCTGTAATTACCCCGAGGCCCTGCCTAGGTACCACAGCAGTAATCAGGCGTCAGTCACCGGAAGGAGAGCTGTGCTGGGGCCCGGGATAGACACCACCGGAGAGTGAAGGGTTAGCACAGTTCCTGTCAGCAGAGCTCGGCCTCTGCAGAAGCATCTCTACACCAGACCATGGACAATCACCTCCGATGCTCTGCAGTTCAGGATATCTGAATGGGGGCAAAAATGTATATAAGCAGATAAAGATTTCTTGAATATTCTGAGATTTTATTTTATATCGGCAACAAATCCTGTGTCAGGCAAGGTTAAATACCTCTGTAAGTCGACCACTCAGAGGACTGTAACAAACTGGTCAACATAAGGAACTAGCCTCCTGTGTTAGTATGTATCTGTGGTGCATGTCCAGTCTATGAAAATTAGGTCAACTTAAGGCGGTGGTCAACTACGGAGGTTCTACTATAGGTTTGTGACTATCATGTCTTGCCTATCTTGGGTTCCAATTGAACAATCACTGCTCTACCAGCTAACTGCTAGTTTTAAAGGACTTCTAGGAAGAGTCCACCAACAATTTCATTTCCCTGCAAGGCAACAAACAGTATATTTTGTTGTAGACAGATAAATCAGCATCTGTGATTTCATAACAAACCAATTCTAATGCGATGTCTAAAATACGTGACTATTCCAGCTACTCAGGAGGCTGAGGCAAGAGGATCGCTTGAGCCTAGCCCAAGAGTACGAGGCTATGGTGAGCTATGACACCACGGCACTCTACTCAGGGTGACAGAATGAGACACTGTCATAAATAAATAAATTAATTAAAATAAATTAAAAAATAAAATGTGACTATTTGTAATCATTTCCCTTGGATGCTATAACCATAAATAAAATATGTGACTATTTGTAATCATTTCCCTTGAAGCTTTGTTACAATAAATAATATATCAATCACATCACTTTCAAAAACACAGCCACTTTTCCTGATTCTTATTATTTATTTTTCTGAGTATTATTTCATACTTCGGTTTGGGGGCTTGTTCTACTTCAAATGTTAGATTTACAAAATTATTTCACCATTTGACTTTTATTGTCTCAAGAAATTTCTAGAACATTTTAAAGGGGTTTTCAAACATTAGCCCAAGAACTCTTTCCTCATGAGAAATATTCCCAAAGGAAGAGACAAAGATCTATCAGAGCAGATCTGTCCTGATGAGTGGTTTAACATTCACCCTTCTGCCTGCATTAACAGATAAATAAATCCCATTAAAATAATAAAACCCATTAATAGATAAATAAATCTTTCCACATTGATGAGTTAATGTAATCATTATTTTTAACTTATTTGGAAATAATCATAGACCCATAAGAAGTTGCAAAAATGGAACAGAAATGTTCTGTGAACCCTTTCCTCAGCTACCCCCAAAAGTAATATCTTACTTAACTACCAGTGTATTGTCAAAGCCAGAAATACTGTGAGAGTGTAGACTTCAGGCAAATTCCACTCGTTTTTCTATGTGCTCATGATTTACATAGTTCTATGAAATTATGGCACTCAGATAGATCCCACCACCACAAAGGAACTCTGTTGTAGTACATGTGTAGTCCCTCCAACCCCAACCCTAATCCTTGACAATCATTTTTCTATCTTCCCTGACCTAATATCTATAATTTTTTCATTTCAAGAATGTTATATATGTGGAATAATATAGTATGCATCTATGAGATTGGGTTTTTTTGCATATTATAATACCTTTGAGATCCATTTAAGCTGATACACGTATGAATAAATAATTCACTCCGTTGTACGTCAGAGTAATATTACATTGTAGAGATTTGCCACAGTTTCTTTATCCATTCACCTTTTGAAGGACATTTGGTTTGTTTCCAAAAAAGGTTTATAAGCAAATAAAGCTGTTGAAAACATTCGTGTACAAGTGTTTGTATGAACACAAGTTTTTTCTTCTGTGTTTTTGGATTTTTTGAGTCAGAGTCTCACTCTGTTGCCCAGCCTAGAGTGCCATGGTGTCAGCTTCTCTCACAGCAACCTCAGACTCCTGGGTTCAAGGGATCCTCCTGCCTCAGCCTCTCGAGTAGCTGAGATTAGAGGCACCTGCCATGACACCTACCTAATTTTTCTGTTTTTAGTAGAGACAGGTCTTGCTCTTGCTCAGGCTGGTCTTGAACTCCTGAGCTTAAGGGATCCTCCAACCTCAGCCTCCCAGAGTGCTAGGGTTACAGGCCTGAGCCACTGTGCCTGGGCTGTAAATTTTCATTTCTCTAGGTTAAATGCCCAAGAGTAAAAATGCTAGACTATATAGTAAGTATATGCTTCATTTTATTAAAAACTATCAAACTGTCTTCTGGATTAGCTGCCCCATTCTACATTCCTACCAGCGATGTAGGAGAGATCTAAGTTTCTCTGCATGCTTGTTGACATTTTGTATTATTAGTATTTTTCTCCGTGCTAATTGTGTCCCTTATTTTTAAGATCATTCCTTTCTTTGTATGTCCAGTTTAGAATTGAGAACTATTTAAATAAAGAATAGTGCTTCCTAAACATAAGACTAGCTCTAACTCATGAGTTAGGGCAATTCACCTGCCTCCGCCTCCCAGAGTGCTAGGATTTCAAGTGTGAGCCCGGCCCTGATCTTTAACACAGCTAACTTTTACTCTAAATTTTAGGGTCTATAATATCTATAATGCTTAGATGTCTATATCAAGGTATCCATGGATTGAGTATATCAAATCCTAAATATAGGCTATGTAGACAATTACATTGGTACTTATTAGAATTCTAATCATACAAAAAAAAATCATCCAACCACAAACCCAAAAATAGCTCTACTAACTTATAATATTACAAATACAGCTGACTTATTTCTGATCACTGGAACTGGCCCTTCATCATGACATAAAAATATATAAGGAAAAGACTTGAAAAATATTGGAAGTTCAAAACTTAATGTGGTCTCTTAAATTTTATTTGATCTACCTCAAAGGCTGATGTGTATCCTTTCTGAAAATGTCTTTATTACATTCAAAACTAGTTGAGATGATCTTCCTTGATTATTGTGGTGGAGCTGAGTGCCATTTTTATTGAGAAATTTGGTTATATTTGCTTAGATTATGCTAAAAGATCTCAAACTCCAGTGGCTAGTACATGTGGGAGTTTATTGCTATCTCACATGTAAACGTCCAGAGGTAGATAACTCAAGGTTGGTAGGGCATCTCTGCCGTGTCTGGACCTAAAAATGGCTGCTCCAGAATCCTCCATCACCTCTACATCTCAGGCAGTAAGGGAGAAGGAAGGAAAAGAAGTGTGTACTACCCATCTCCTTTAAGTGCACAATGCGGAAGTGGCACACATCACTTCTGTTACTATTTTATTGCCAACAACTTCATCATAATGGCACGTAGCTGACTCCAAGTGAATCTGAGAAATACAATCTCCAGCTTGAAAACACCATGCCCAATTCTGACTCAGGAGTTTTAAAAGTAGAGATAGATGGATAAAACAATAGACAGCTCACAGTTCGTCCCACTGTGGCTCTCATTTATACCCAGCTCCTCATCCCTTCCATTTTTGATCATTCCAATCAAGGATGATGCCCAAAGGGCAACCCAAGGAAGCCCATGACTACCTCTAAAGGCTCAAATCTACAGAACATTCCATCTGCCCCTACTCTGGAATGCTGAGAGCAATAGCTGGTTTCTATTGCCAAGGGAGTACACTTTGGAGACAAAAAAGGACCATGGATTAGAAAGTGAGGAAAATTGTTTTTTAAAATGATAAACAGAAAGAGGTCTCTTTGAGAGTGAAATTTATATATTTTTATTTTTAGCAGCAGTGGTTACAGCAATATAATAGTAGTAGAGGTAACTGAAGTCATATGCGAGAGTAATGCAAGTTATCACCTTACACTCATTACAACAGCTACAAGCCAGAAACAAATAAACAACCAAAAAACAGAAAATAACAAGAGTTGACAAGGCTGTAGTATAACTAGATGTCTTCTGCGTGTTAGCAGGAAGGTAAAAAGGTACAGCTACTGCGGCTGATCCTCAAAAACATGAAAACTAAAATCACCATATGATCCAGCAATTCCACTTCTTGGTAAATATCCAGAAGAATTCAAAGTAAGGTCTTGGCAGGGTGTGGCTCAGCCCTGTAATCCAAGCACTCTGGGAGGCAAAGGCCAGAAGATCACTCGAGCTCAGGAGTTCAAGACCAACCTAAGCAAGAGTGAGACCCTGTCTCTAAAAATAGAAAACTTAGCCAGCAGGAGGGTCCCTTGAGCTCAGGAGTTTGAGGCTGTAGTAAGCAATGATGATGCTGCCCCCACACTCTAGCCAGGGCAACCTGACAAGATTCTGTCTCAAAAAACAAACAAAAGAATATCAGTGTCTTGGAGAAACATTTCTACACCCATATTCACAGCAGCATTATTCCCAGTAAGTAAAATGTGGAAACCACCCAAGTGTCCATCAACAGAAGAATGGAAAAACACATTGTATGTGCATTACACTAGGATATTATTCTACTTTAGAAGGTGGTATCAGATACATGCTACCACGTGAATGGACCTTGAGGACATTACGCCAAGTGAGATAAACCAGTCACCAAAAAAAAAAAAAAAAAACCCCAAATGATATAATTTCACTTCTATGAAGTACTTAGGGTCGTCACAATCACAGAGACAGGGAGTAGAATGGTTGTTGCCAGGGGCAATGGGGAATGATGTATATGAGATGTTATTGTTTAACATGAATAGAGTTTCAGTCTTACGAGATGAAAAGAGCTCTAGAGACAAATGGTTGCACCACATTACAAATGTATTTTTTTGCAGAGGCAAGGGCTTGCTCTGTTTCCCAGGCTAGAGCGCAGTGGCTATTCAAAGAGAAGACCATAGTGCTGTGTAGCCTCAAACTTCTGGCTACAAGCAATCCTCCTGCCTCAGCCTCTGAAGTAGCTGGAACTATAGGCACAAACCACCATGCCTAGCCTTACAAACGTATTTAACACCACTGAACTGTACATTTAAAAGTGATTAAGACTAGCCTAGGCAATATAGTTGAGATCTCATTTCTACAAAAGATTAAACAATCAGCCAAGTGTGGTAGCTCACACCTAGAGTCCCAGCTACTTGGAAGGCAGAGTCAGAAGGATTGCTCGAGCCCAGGAGTCCAAGGCTGCGTGAGCTATGATGCTGCCACTGCATTCCAGCCTGGGCATCACCTGCTATGTGCCAGGTCTTTCCTAACTGATTTACTAAACTATTTTGCTGGATCCTCATAACAATCTTATGTAGTAAGCACGGTAATTTGCCTCTTTTGAAAGTGAGGAAGCTAAAGCAAAATGAGGCAAAGCATTTGGCCCTCAGTTGCACAGAAAGTATTTTAAGGCTAGAATTTTAAGACAAGTGATCTTATTGCCTGTATTATAGAGCATGCCTAATACATATCCTTTATCAAGGTGCTGTGCTGGATTTTATATGTAGATTCTCACAAGTCAACTTCTCATACATCACACAGCTAGGAAATGAGGGATACAATATCTCAGCTCAGGCAGCCTGATTCTCCAACTGCCCCCTCCAACCAGTACAGAGCTCAGGCTCAGAGCTACATAAAAGGTGTTTGCCACAGACTAGGGGAGAAGCATAAAGTAATAAGACTTTTTTTCCATTTTCTAATGGCCTTTCCATTCTTCCCTCTAATGCTGCCCGCACTCACTGGACTGTCCAGCTCCACAAGGGTGAACAGGTGGGTTTGTAACACTAGATTTGTTTTGTCTGATGAGTCATCTTTGTCTTGTGTCTGGTAAAAATGAAGTTGTTTTGTCTCATTGTGGCCCTGAGAGGTATTTAAGGTTCTATCCAGAGATATGTTAAGTTTGTCATCTTTGTCTGGCTGCAAAAATAAAACTAGATGGCATGCTGCAGGGGCCAGCACGGAGGGAGAGCGTGTAGAGGGGGAAGGGATGGAAGGACAAGTGAATGAGGGGTGTTTCATAGCCACATTATTGCAATGACCTCCCCTTCTCTTCCTCTCTCTGTCACACACACATACACACACACGCATACACACCCCAAATCCACTGGAAACAGCTGCCTCTGAGCAGCTATTTCCAGCCATTTTCCTATATCTCAGATACATTCTAGCAAGGTAAACTCCCCCCCTCAAAAAAATTGTAAGTTGCAATACAGTTGTTCCTTGACTTAGGATGCAGTTATGTCCCAATAAACTCTGATAAAGTTGAAATGTATGTTGTAAATCAACATACACTTAATGTACCTAACCTACCAAGCATTGTAGCTTATTAGCTTAGCCTACCTCAGAACACTTACATCAGCCTATAGTGGCAAAATTATCTAGCAGAAAGCCTGTTTTATAATAAAGTGTTGAATATTTCATGTCATTTATTGAATACCATACTGGTTACATGTGTACCTGGAGTATGGTTTCTACTGAATGCATATCGCTTTCATGAGATCATAAAGTTGAAAATTGTAAGTTGAATCAGGGATGTTGCCCTCATCTCCATTTTGACTTTGGTCTGTCCTACACGTGTGTGTCTTCCATCTATCCTCTTGACAGCCACAAATTCCTCATGAAAGCCTCTTCTCTACACATCTCTGTTCCTGCTTCTGCTTAACTAACCCATTTGTTATTTAACAATCATGCATGGAGTGGCTACTGTGAGCCAGGCACTGTTCTAGGCTCTTGAGATCCACCAGGGAATGAAACAAACAACAATCTCTGCCCTTGAGAAGTTCACATTCTAGCAGGAGCAGACAAAACATAAACTTAATGCACTGTGAATCAGTAACTCTTTAGTTTGTTAGCAGGTTATTAATACCATGTAAAGAAGGAAAAAAAATGGGGCAGGGAAAAGGATCAAAAGAGCTAAGGGAAGAAGAAAAAGCTATGGTTTACAATACTGAATAGTATAGACAGAAAGGTCTCACTGAGGGAAAGCTGGAGCCCAGCCTTGACCTTGATGAGAGGGTGAGCCAGTGGGTAAACTAGGGCCCATTCCGGCAGAAGGAAGAGCAAGTCCAAAGATCCAGGCCACGGTGTGCCTAAGGAGTGCAAGGAGCCACAGGCAGGCCAGTGCTCTGGGGCAAAGTGAGTGAGTGAGTGAAGGCAGAGTAGCAGCTGCTCGGTTCAGCCAGAAGTGAGCCACAGCCTCCATACACTTTGGATGTTCCTCTGAGTGAAACTGGAAGCAAATGGAAGACAAATTTTATTTTCTCCTGTTTTTTTTTTCTTTTTCGTCTTTTTGAGACAGAGTCTCATTTGGTCACCCTGGCTAGAGTGCCATGGTATCATCATAGCTCACAGCAACCTCCAACTCCTGCGCTCAAGCAATCCCTTTGCCTCCGTTTTTCTATTTTTAGTAGAGGTAAAGTCTCTCTCTCTCACTCTCTCTCTTGCTCAGGCTGGTCTTGAACTCCCGGGCTCAAGCAATCCACCTGCCTTGACCTCCCAGAGTGCTAGGATTACAGGCATGAGCCACCATCGCTTTTGTGAGACAGAGTCTCACTCTATTGCCTGGACTAGAGTGCAGTGGTGTCACCAGAGCTCACAGCAAACTTCAAACCTCCAGGCTCCAGTGATCCTCCTGCCTCAGCCTCATGAGCAGCTGGGACTACAGGTGCATGCCAACATGTCCAGCTAATTTTTCTATTTTTTTGTAGAGCCTGAGTCTCACTCACACTAAGGCTAGTCTCAAACTCTGATCCTCCTTCCTCAGCTTCCCAAAATGCTAGGATTATAGGCCATTTTCTCTTTAGTTTAATCAATATAAACAGTATATTTCTCCTCTTTTAAGAAAGTATTTTAAAATCTAAGGAATAACATAATAGGTGGGACCAATGACCTTCCAACTTAATCTTCTAAGTGGAAGAACTTTCTCTAAGTTCTCCCTCAAACTCTAGTACTGTATCTTAATCACTAACCACCCCTTAAAAACTATTACAGAGCTGTGTAAGGATGTACATAGACCCAGCTCAAGGTACGCTCCTTCAGTTTGTATAAACTCTAGGGAGAAGATGTTCTGTATGTTAATAGTAGGAGTGTCAGCCCTGCAGGCTTGGTAATTGGGTTCTTCATTTATGGAGCAGCCACTATCACCATGCCAATCCTATGTCCTCAAGCACTCAAGGCTTCTACAAAACTTAAAAAAAAAAAAACAAAAAAAACCCAGTTTATTCTAACAAAAATTAGGGGATTTATGTGCTAAAGCACTGGGAATCTTGTTTAAATCTACCAAGTTCTCTTCCAGAACCAATCAATATGTAAGTGAAATGATTATTTTCTTTGGCTCTCATTTTTCTACTATTTATTACTAAGCCATTTGCTAGATGAAATAAAATTATTAAACATTCAAGGGAAAATATGTATGTTAAGATGGAGGAGATTTTATTCACCAAAATTCTTCTTATAAGGGCATCATATTTGTTCAGAGGAATTGTTGAAAAGCTACTTGAGTGAAGTGTGAGACTCCAAGGGAATGCTTGGTGACAAAAGATAGCTGACAAATTACTCAAGAGAACTAAGAGGAAAGAAAGTAGAGGTTGGAGCAAAGTTATCCCTCAGGTGAAAGGAGAAGCCAAAGAGGTGACTACAAAGAGGACAAGGATGGGGACAGCGAAGGTGGACCTCCAGAACAGCACGGCCCTGGGAAGACCCTGAAGGGAGACACATCAGCTGAGGATGTTTCTAAAGTGGATTTTGTTCTGTGACCCTCTCTCTAAGACTCCATGAAGGGACAGATAGCATATGGATTATAGGGTTCCTTAAGTTATCTAAACTTTTAAAAAGCAACCCTGAGGAAATATAGTCAAAATCCAGAGACAAAAAATTATCTCCTAATAAATAGCAATAATACTTTTCTGCAGATATTTTTAATGCTATTTTTAGTGGAGAAACCTGGTCTTGGCAATATAGAACAGCAGCTCTGGCCTCTGCCTAAGATAGAGGCCTAATAACATCACCCAGTCACGACAATCAAAACCGTCACCAGACTCTGCTAAATGCAAAATCATCCCCAGTGTGGAGACCAGTTGGCATAAGGTGAACCACTTGTGCCATATATAATTCCTATCTCATGCTCACCCTCAAAAACTATCTAAAATCAGTAAGTACACAAACACACACACAAACATGCATACTCACATATATATACATATATATATATATACACTTGTGTGTATATATACAAACACACACAGAAATACATACACACTCATATATATATATTTGTGTGTGTGTATATACGAAAACTACAACTGGACTGGTGATCAAAAAGTCACACACACACATATATATATTTGTGTGTGTATATATATATATATATATACACATAAATATATGAAAATTACAACTAGACTGGTGATCAAAAAGTCACACACACACATATATATATTTGTGTGTGTGTATATATATATATACACATAAATATATGAAAATTACAACTAGACTGGTGATCAAAAAGTCAGCAGAAATATAAATTTTAGAATTCTAGTTAGGTGCTATCCAATCTTAATTAATACTTTTGACATGACTATGTGGATATTTCACACAAATAAGAGACTATTTTTACATAAATTGACTTTTGTTGTTGTGATCCAGAAACGTAATCCATATGAAAAAGTTTTATCAATTGCCGGAAGGAACTAAAAGACTGGACATTTTATTTCCATGGTCCAAAGGTGAGTTTCTCCCTTCCTTTCTTATAAGTGAAATAAAGACATAGTTGAAAACACACCTGCCCATTTGGCTCAATACTTAAGTCTTGTCTGGCTGCAGTGTAAAAATAGGCACTCCTCTGTCTGTGCATGAAAATAGCACTTCCCCAACAACAGCCAAAAGTTTTAGAGCTGCAAAATGTGTTTACTTTTACACAAAAAAAATAAAAGCCTTTTCCTCTGGTGTTTATTTCAGGATTGTGTAGGTGTTCTAGTAGGGGTAGGCAGGTATATAAGGCTCCGAGATAAACCTGTGAGAACACGCCTCCTGCAGCCTCCAAGAAAGCCCCGTGATACACCTTCCTGCCTGGCAGCTTGAGAACATACGCTGGTAAAACACACATCTTCCCTCCCTGAAAAGTTGTGGTTATGCTGACATAACGGTATGATCGTAACTAACTGTCTAGTCTTCATGGGACACTTTATGTACATTTACTCATGTTTTGTTCATTCATTCGGCAGGCATCAAGATCTACCAGGCCATGTTCTAGATTCTTTAAATACAGGTGGCCATAATGTTCGTGTGCAATTCAACACAAATTTTATGGGCACCAACAAAAAATAAACAAAACATCTATGCCTTTGTGGAGATTTTTAAAAATAAGATAATATGGCTCAGTGCCTGCAGCTCAGCGGGTAGGGCACCAGGCACATACACCAGAGCTGGAGGGTTGGAATCCAGCCCAGGCCTGCCAAACAACAATGACAACTATAACCAAAAAATAGCCAGGCATTGTGGCTGGGCTCCTGTAGTCCCAGCTACTTGGGAGGCTGAGGTAAGAGAATCGCTTAAGCCCAAGAGTTGCAGGTTGCTGTGAGCTGCATCGCACTCTACCCAGGGCGACAGCTTGAGACTCTGTCTCAAAAAAAATAAAATAAAATAAAATAAAATAGCCAGGCATTGTGGTTGGGCTCCTGTAGTCCCAGCTACTTGGGAGGCTGAGGTAAGAGAATCGCTTAAGCCCAAGAGTTGCAGGTTGCTGTGACACCATCGCACTCTACCCAGGGCGACAGCTTGAGACTCTGTCTCAAAAAAAATAAAATAAAATAAAATAAAAGATATGCATACATAGAGAAAGATTCAAAGATACAGATATGTAGATATATACTGTTAGGAAGTTGTAAGTGAAACAGGAAAATATTTAATAGGGCAGGATTAGCAAATTTTCTGTAAAGGGCCAGCCAGTAAATATTTTAGACTTTGTGAGCCACATTGTCTTTCAACTTTTGTTTCTCTTTTTTTTTTTTTTTTTGCAGTTTTTGGCCTGGGGCCGGGTTTGAATCCGCCACCTCTGGTATATGGGGCCAAGCACCCTACTCCTTGAGCCACAGGCTCCGCCCTCAACTTTTCCATTGTTGGCCCAATGCAGCCATATTCAAGATGTACAAAGTGAGTGGCTGTATTTCAATAACCCTTTATTTAGTGTTTAGAGGCCGTAATTTGGCAGCCCCAAAGCAGGTTAAAAAGGATCTGTTCAAGCAGGTCACAAATTTTAAATAGGGTGATCAAAGTGAGCCTTACCAAGATCACATTCAATCAAAACCCAGAAAGAGGTACACAAGTCAGACTCATGGTTATACAGAGGAAGAGCACTCCAGGTAGCCGGAGCAGAAGGTGCAAGGTCCCATGGCAGCAAGGTGTCAGGAAGGAGCTCTGCCTGGCAGAGGCAAAATGAGCGCCCTCGCTGTAACCACCACCCATTGGAATCACCAACGTGTTTTCTTCTTTCTCTCTATCCACTAGCCCCCTCTTCTGTTAAATGAAATACATGTTACTGCAATGAGTAAGGGCTCAGACAGAGGCTTTTTCCTGGCCGAGGAAGGGTAAGAGGCATTGATAACACATCACATCAACTGTTTTGTCCTGTTGGTTCAACTCAGCACAGGGAACAGAGAAGACAGATGAAGGCAAGGACACCTGACCACGGAGGTCCACTCCCCCAGCAACCTTTTGCCAGCCATTCTGCTCCTCAGCCAAGTTGGCAGAATGAAGCAGAATGAAGCTTTACGATCCAAAAAGCAACTATAAAATACAGCCTTATTATCATTCACTTGGCTTGTTTGTTCTTGGATTAAGAGGAAGGTGACTGTAACATTTTACAGGACCAGAAGACAGGCTATCATTTCTAAACGGTCAGGAAACCCATCTTCTTAGGAGTACTTTATAACTCTACTTCCGTATGTGCTATAAAGAAGAGTCATTTGAGCCCCCAGATTCCTCCAGAGCAAAGCCAGCCCGCGTCCTCAGGTCCACGGGCTCACCTAGAGTGGGCAGCACGCCTGGCGTCCCTGAGCAAGAACCCAGACACCAGGGATCCTTGGTGTGGTGGCGGTGGCACGTGAAATCTGTTTTCATTTAATTCCAGATGGAGTCTGCTCGTCTGTCTGCATAGGTACCAATATGAAAAGAAACCTGTCTTCATAGCGCATGTGCTACTTTACATACTAATAAAGTGAATTTCATGTCCGAGTCTACCATTCACAATTCTGAATAACTTTTCATTTATATTTCATCTTGTTCCACAAAAATATTCTTGTGAAAGGATAACACAGACAAGGGGTCTAGGGTAAAGCAAAAGCCTCTAGATAAGATTAGTGAGCAGAAACATATAGACAGGGGCCCAAAACCTCATTCTCAAACTTAGCCCCAGACTTTCTCTACCCACAGAAAGCGGCTTGTGCCCCACTGGAATTCCTCCAGGTACCAGCGTGCACTGTGCTCAGGCACTCCCCCTTCAGGCCGGGAATGGCAGCGCCACCCGCTTCCCTGGGGTGAGTCCACACAGCCTCAGGCTTAATGGCCCTTCCTCAGAGGAAGTCCAGCCCTCCTTGCAAGGCTCCTTTCTTTCCTTCATGGCACTTGTCGGCTTGTAGCTTATACATTCATCTGAGTAATAATTATCTGTCTCTTCCATGAAACTGGAAGATCCTGAAGACAGAGCTCCTGCCTCTTCTGCTCCTCCTCACATCTCCAGCAGCCGGCTGAGTCCATCATATATGTGTGTTCCATATATGTTGGTGGAATAAATGAAGCCTCCCAGCAATGGGAAGAGAAAACCATCATGAATAAGATACAGCAGGACCTCTGTAAGTTGACCGCTCGAGGGACTGTAACAAACTGGTCAACAGACATAAGGAACTAGGTCCACTGTACTGATATGTACATGGGGTGCATGTCTGGTCTATGAAAATTAGGTCAACTTAAGGAGGTGGTCAGTGTAGGGAGGTGGTCTTCACTATCTTTATGAACTCAGTAAATAAACACAAAGTTTCCCAGGAAAAGCACGGCTTTTCTTATATTCTGACTTTTGAGAAAAATTTATCCCATAATCTTCTAAACGAGCATGCTGTGTGAACTTGTAGACAACATCTTTATGTTGGTGTAGTAAGATGTTTTCATCACCCCTCCACACAGGGGCCGAGGGAAGACAAAATCACATGCTAAATCACAATTCAAAAGACACAATTCTGAAGGAGCCGAAACATGATGAACCAGGAACCCAGTTTTATCACAGTTCTGGTTTTAGGCAAAAAATAAGAAAATGTTAGAAAAACTGTAGGAGAGGGGATGCATGTCCATTAGGCCCTCTCCATAAATACATCTCCCAGCAGGGATTGTGGTATGACTGGACGGCTGAGAGGTGAAGGTTATATTCTCTGGGAGCACAGAGGGACAGATGCACATTTGTTTTTTGACAGTCTTTAGAAAGAGTAGAACTTTGAGATGAATGTTGTTCAGCAGCCTTCTTCATTCAGCTGGAGAAAGAATGACTCATTAGGCCCATTCATTTGTCAAAGTGACTGTGGTTCACACCCCCCTCTTGTGGCCACTTCCAAGTCTACTGGCCTGTACACAGCAGCATAGTAAGACACAGGGGAAATCAAGTTCCTTTATTCCAGTCAGGAAACTTGGGAATAGCTTTGGTCCTTCTAGAATATCTGATCAAATTTTTAAGACAGTCTCCAAGGCAACATAAAAATGTATTGTGTTAAAAATAAACTTTGTGTAAGGAAACTACTTTTTTTTTTTTTTGAGACAGAGTCTCACTATGTCACCCTGGGTAGAGTGCTATGGTGTTACAGCTCACAGCAATCTCCAACTCTTGAGCTTACGCGATTCTCTTGCCTCAGCCTGCCAGGTAGCTGGGACTACAGGTGCCCATCACAACACCCAGCTATTTTTTGTTGCAGCTGTCATTGTTGTTTTAGCTGGCTCAGGCCAGGTTCGAACGTGCCAGCCTCGGTGTATGTGGCTGGTGCTGTAACCACTGTGCTACAGATGCCGAGCCAGTGTAAAAAACCTATTAAAAAAAAGAGACAGAGTCTCACTTCACTGCTCAGGGTAGAGTGCCATGGTGTCAGCCTAGCTCACAGCAACTTCAAACTCCTGTGTTCAAGCAATCCTCTTGCCTCAGCCTTCCACTTAGCTGTAACTGCAGGCACCTGCCACAACATCCAGCTAGTTTTTCTATTTTTAGTAAAGACAAGGTCTCAATCTTATTCAAAGTGGTCTTGAACTCCTGAGCTCAAGGGATCCCACCTCTCTGGGATTACAGATGTGAGCCAACACGCCCAGCCCAGACCAATTTTTCAAAATTGGCAGATGCTGAACATCATGTTAAAATAAGGTTCAATGGACTATATTTTCTTCATTGATCTATGTTTTGAAATGTTTTAAAAAGTCAACATTTGGTAGAGAGAAGCGTGGTTATTTCTTGCATATCGCCCTTCCTTAATTTATGTTTGCCTTCTCTCTGGCCCCCTGCAGAAAATGCATCCCTAGACTGAAACTTTGGGGGAATGTGGGAAGGGATAATCTGATGGTTAAAGCAATCAATAGAGTGACGAGTGCTTATTTCACAAATCTTTATTAAGTACTTGACACTGTGGGGAATCCAGGTTGTATAAGAAATGATCCCTGCTTGAAAATATTACCAACAAGGGGCTCAGTACACAAATAACTATGTTACATGAAGGCAAGTGCCAATGAAAAGAAAAAAATAAATTAATATGCTATTCTCTAGTGATATAGAACAGAGCCAGAGATGGGAAGTTACTGGGGATGGGTGACAAGCCACTCCTTCTGAGCCAACATTGTCTAGTGCAGGACACATATGGATACAGCACTTACTCTGTGCAGGTGCTCCAAGCATTTTATCAAAAATAATGCGCCACTGAAGTTCAGAGAAAGAAGGGCTTTCTATCAGCTATAGCACTGAAGGTTTGTTGGAAAGGAAACATCTAGGTTGGACCTTGAAAGACTGGCAGGATTTAAGCAGGAAGGTTTTAGGCAGAGGGAGCCAACCTGAGACAAAGCATAGAAACAGAAAATTTCAAAGTAAGGCAAGGGCATGATGTCGCACACAGTTCAAATGAGTGAAGTTATGACATAAAGTGGCAGGTGGCTTCAGATGCCTGGGTCGTGAGTTTCGAGTTGACTTGGTAGACGGTGAGAAGCTATGGAAAGCTGGTAAGGCAGCAGAGAGACATGATGTGAGTTATACTTCGAGGGGGGTTAGAGTGTTTAAAACAGCGTTTAAGAGGGATTGGATCGCGGAGGTGAAGGAGTATCTGGAACCATGCTTAAAACGTGTTCTGTGGCCCGGCTCAGCTCAGTGTCCAAGTCCCGTGTGCTCCCCTTTGTCCTGGCTTCCTGATACAAAGGCCAAGTGTCAGCTGCCAATCACCCTTGCCTGTGTGTGTGCATGTGTGTACGTGCATGTGTGTTGTTTTCTTACTTCTGACCCTCTTCATTAGTTCACGTGACCTCCCTGGGCTTTGAAGGCAGTTGCACAAGAGAATGTGAGCCCAGAGGCAGGGAAAACAGTCAGATGTGACCTGGCCACAGGGAAAAAGAAAGGCACATACTAGTGGTATCTGTCCTCAGTTTCCCAAATTCATTACACCACAGCAAATTGTGTATTTTTAAGCCTGAGATGTGTTTCAGTCAATTGCTCATTAGTCAAAAGGCAAAACTGGTTGCGGGGTGGCTGGAATCCTATTCCTTTTAAATACAGAACCCAGATAGAGGTATGGTACATAAATGGATATACAGTCTGTCTGTGGTATCCAACTTTCATGAGGGGAGAGGACAGTTAGGGAAAAAGCGTTCAAACACCCTTTGGTGGAGTGATAGTGAAAAGGAATTTCAGAGAAATATAAGGCTGGTCAGAAGAGTCTTTGTGCAGATCATTTGTTTCTGTCTCCTGAGTTGCCAGCCAGTTAATGCCGCTGTGGACTCTAAACAGCCCTCATTTGGCTCTCTTAACATTTGCAAGAGACCCAGCTCAGCTGTAGAACTGACATGGACAACCCGACCATGCAAAATCTCTCTAACAAGCCCATCGCTCTCTCATAAGTGAAATATCAAATACCCTTGCTGAAAGCCCAGAAGAGCACACAACCACTGGAACGAATTTCCAGAATAGGATTGCCTCATTACTCAAGCAGTACTTTTTGGTCTAAAACATCTTGCTCTGGGAACTTGATGCTACAGCCAAGAAAACATCAGACAGATTTGGAGAAGGGCGGCCTTTGGCTACTAACAGCAAAGTGACCTCACCCGTGAGAAGGCCCGAGTATAAACTTCTGTCTCGGTGAACAAGACACATCCTGCAAGTCAAATGCACAGAATATAAAGAAGGCCAGCTGCACCTCACCTGGACCAGAGACCCAAATACCAGGCGATCTGATAAATTGGGCTCCACATCTAGCCCAAGGCAAGGTCAGAAGAAAAGGGGAGCTCCACAGCTCACACTGGAGGCACATAGCCGACCCAGATTCCCCCCAGACTCAGGGAGTGTTCTGTCTGAGAAAAGACAACTGTCTAGGACTCTAGGGATTGATGGGAGCAGCTGCTGTGTTTGCAAAGCTTGACTAAACCCTCTGCTGGAAAATCATCTTTCCTCACAGAGTGTATTAACAGTCCGTGTGAAAAGAGGAGGTGTTCTATGCCTCGTTACAGAAGACTCCAGAACACAGTCTCCAACAATGTTCAGCCCCCTTCTTGGTGGCTTTCATCATCATCATCATTATTTATTAATCCCTAATCTAGTCATGCATGGGGCGCACCACTGTGCAAACATCATTTCCTTTCCTCCCAGAATTCTAGAATGTTTCACATTCTCTTTATAAAAGAAGGCGGATCTCTAAACTACTGAATGAATATCTACTCACACATAGGTACAAGATATCTTTATGAACTGAGCAGAATAAAAGCAGCTGTGGACTTTGAGCTGAGAATGATCCTACATTGTTCCAGAAGAAAGAGTACATATAAAGATTTCTTATTTCCTTCCTCCGGCCACTGCAATCTTGCCTCTTTGATTTTCAACTAAAGCCTCCTGCCTCAAAGTTAAAATTAACCAGCATTTTCTGGATGTCCTCAGAGGTTTCTCTTGTGTCCCCAGATTCTCAATTAGCACTATTGTATAATCGTTTGCTAAGTCTCCTTTGAGGATACCAGTGTCTGTGCAGCATCGTGAGCTTGACCGTGCTCTGAGACCCACATGTGGGCCACTTTTCCCCAGGTATTGACTGGCCTGCTGAGTTCCATTATGTTTCCCAGACACCACCACCTCTAGTGAGCACCCGTATCACTGTGGTTCACCCCCAACCTCCCCAGGCACTCTACTTTTGCTGAGCTCTACACTGCCACTGTCACCCCTAGTGTCCACTATGCAGGTTGTCCAGGGCTGGAGCACACGTATGACAAATATCCAGTGCTATTTGTAATTTCAGGACATTTGGAGTTGGAGTTCAACTGTCTTTCACTCCTCTAACTTGATATGCTCGCCTTCCTCTCAGGTGCCAGACTACGAAGGGACATCAAGAAGGCCTGGAGAGCATGGAGCATAACGGAGAGGCCCCAGTGACCCCGGAGTCCTCCATGCACTGAAACCTGCTGTGTTTTTTGTTACTCTGACTCCCATAGGTATCAAAACAGAGATGCTTATGCCCTAGTGTTTTTAAGACATTCAATTAAAATGGCTTGTTCCATTTAAACCCAAGTTCCCTACTTACCAGGATGCAGTTGAGTCCATGAGAGCCAACCTGGGGTCAAATCTAAGGGAAATAGACTATTGCACCATTCCGACGGCTATGTTAGAGCTAATCGTGTGCGCCTGCTTTCTGTTCACTTACAATGCATCTTTCTCAAGAAGTCCTTGGCTCCTTCTGGTGGACTCAGCCCACGCATCCTTCTGACAAGTCCAGTTTATGCAATAGTGCATAAAACCAGCTTCAAAGTGAACCCAGAGAACAGAGATCAGAATGTAATCGTAAACAGAAATTATATTTGGAGTTTTGCTAATGTCGACATTGAAGAATAAAAACCAAACTACCATTTGTTAACATCTCACAGAATTTCTTTTACCTAAAATTTCTTTTACCTTTAGCCTTATCCCATTACCACCCACCTAGGCAAGTTGTAGCAAACACCAAAAGGAAACTTGATATTGTAAGAGTGCTGTAAGGTCACTACTTGCTGCTTTGCACAGTGTCTTTTATGTATATATTGTTTATTTTATGAGACATTACAAAATCTACTTTCCTCATTACTTTGGTCAACCAGAAGTTTATAGAGTCAAACCTGCAATCCACCATGTAGTGGGTTGAATCGTGTTTCCCAATATGACTAGATATGTTGTAGTCTTAACCCCTGATGCCTATGAATGTGACCTTATCTTTGCAGAAGTTAGGATGGATTGATGTAGCTAGAAGCCAAGAAATGCCAAGGATTGTTGGGAGTCATCCAAAGCTAGAAAGAGATAAGGAAAGATTCTTCCTTAGAGCCTTTTGGAGGGAGCGTGACCCAGGCTACACCTTGGTATTAGACTTTTAGCCCTTAGAACTTTGAGAACACAGATTTCTATTGTTCGAAGCCTACCAGCTTGCAGTAACTTGTTATGGTAGCCCTTGAAAAGTAATACAGATTTTGGTTCTAAGACTGGGGTACTTCTTGAAAAATTGCTCATAGTACTGACGTGACTTTGAAGTTGGATAATGGTAGTGGTTGGAAGAATTTTGAGATGTGATTTAAAAGCTTAGATTGCCTTGAAAAGATTGTTGACAGAAATAAGGACATTAAAGGAGTTTCTTCTGAAAAAAAGCAAGGAGAACTGTAGACAAATCTTTTATCATCTTAGAACACACATATATTGTCATAAATAGAACACTGGTAGCAATATAAATGTTAAAGATGCTCTTGGTGAGGCCTTCAAAGGAAATGATGAACATGTTAATGGCCCCTGAAGGCAAAGTTAGATACAGATAAGGAGGGAGAGGAGCAGGTGGCACTAGGAGATTGGTCTACAATACAAGGAACGAACTGACCAGAGGGGCTCCCAAGAGGGAATAGATGTCTGGACCAAGGGGTCCCCAAGGACTGACCGACTAGATTTTTGGTCTATGATAGGAGGTCTGACCACCCAGAAAAAGTTAGAGCAACCTCAAAGTGGACATATGATCAAGGCCACAAAAGCAGGTCTTTGGAGCTTGCACACAGGGTGATGGTGATCTCAAGTGACCTACCTTATTAGCATAGTAAAAATCACTCCCACCAGCACCATGAGGGTTTACAAACACCACGACAACATTTAGAAGTTACCCTGTAAGTTCAGGAAAGGGAAGAGTTCCAGAGTTCTGGGAATTCTCCACCCCTTTCCCAGAAAATTCATGAATATTCCACCCCTGGCTTAGCATATTATCAGTGATTAGCACACAGGACAGACCCTAAGCCTGAGGGACTGCTGCTCCTTCTCGGAGCGGCCCACTCTCTGCCGACTTTGAGAGTGGACTGTACCTGCCGTAGCCTGTGCTTTATAAATCTTGCTACTTGGCTTGCTTTTATCTGTTTGTCTCGTTCATATATTCCATCAACTTGGAACTGTAGCCAGTCTTCAGTATTAGGAAGCAAGGACCTGACATTTGGTACCTCACACATGACAGGATGATGAACATATTATTGGACACTTGCTATAAAACGGCAGGAACTTTTGATCTCAGAATGTCAAGAAAATAAATTTCTGTTGTTTACAGATGCCCAGTTTGTGCTACTTTGCTATGACAGCCCCGGAAAACTAACGCACAGCTCTCACAGCTAACGCACAGCTCCCACATGATTGATCTAACCCCTTAGATTTCTGCTGTCCCAGTTCCATTAATCATTTATGCGCCTTTTATGCAGATCCTTCTTATTTTTACCTTGCTTTCCTTTCTCCTCCCCTTTATTTCTTATATTCTCCCTTTCATTAAATTTTGCTTCTGCCTCTTTTGGTATCTTCCTTTTTCCTAATACTTTTTTCCAACAAGGTCTCCTATCCTTCTGTTCCTGATTAAAATCTACTTTATGGATCTCTTACCTATGGTTCCCCCTCTAGGTAGAAGGAATATACCTCTCCATCCCACTGAAGTCAGGTCTAGTCATGTGACTTGCTTTGGTCAATGAAATGGAGGCAGAAGTGATATGGGTGACACCCAGGAAGATACTTTAAGAGCCAAACACAGTAAAAATTTTTAAAAATTTAAAAAAAAAAAAGAACCAAGCACAGTTTTCCATACCTCTCTTCTGTCTTCAGGCTCAGCACCTATAGCACAGTGGTTACGGCACCAGCCACATACACTGAAGGTGGCAGGTTCGAACCCAGCCCAGGCCAGCTAAACAACAATGACAAACTGCAACAGAAAAATCACCAGGCATTATGGCAGGCACCTATAGTCCCAGCTACTTGGGAGGCTGAGGCAAGAGAATTGCTTACACCCAAGAGTTTGAGGTTGCTGTGAGCTGTGATACCATGGCACTCTACCAAGGATGACATAGTGAGACTCTGCCTCAAAAAAAAAAAAAGAAAGAAAGAAAGAAAGAAAGAAAAGAAAAGTGCTTCATCAGTTGGATTCCTGAGTGGAGATGTGCAAAAGAATTACAATTCCAGCAGACCTGCAATAACATGTGGACGAATGAGAAAAAAACATCTGTTGTTGTAAGCACCTGAGAGTTTGGGATTGTTTGTTACTGCAGCAAAACCTAGCCTCATAAATACTTTCTAAACTTCAGTAGGAAAATCTTCCAGACCTCCTTTTTATTTAGTGAATGAAAACCAAACTGCTTAGCCTAACCCCTAAAATTCACCTACTCCTAACCAACCTACCTTTGTTCTTTTATTTTTACTTCTTTCGCTTCAAAGGTTATTATTAGAAAAATCACAATTAATTACATTAGCCACATTATATTTAGCAAAATATTGTGCAGATTTTGCTACTCTCTTACTTGCTTTCTATGTGCCAAGTCTCTACCTAAGACCTAACAGAGGGTATAACTTAGTCCCTAGAAGGGCTGGGCTGGGAGAGGATGGCCCACCTCCTACAGCAGTCCATGGTCAGAAACTGACCCAGTGGGTTGCTAAACAAGATAGTTGAGGGATCCAGAGAGGTCCAGTGACAGGATATGATGGTAGTACTGGGTGTTGAGGGTGATAACACAGGCAGAGGTCAGTAACACAGCCAGAATTGAGCACTAAAAATGGGTCCTGAAAAACCTAAATATCAAGGTTCGAAAAACATTAACGAGGAAAAATAGTGGAGTGTTACAGACTAAACTGTCTCCCCCACAAATTCATATGATAGAGCCCTAATTCCCAATATGACTAGACATGGCGGGGGCTGGATATGGACTAGAGGGGGCCTTTAAAGAGGTGTTAAGGTTAAATAAGTCATATGGCCAAGGCCTTGATCCAATAGGACTGGAGTGGGGTTTTTTTGGTTTTTTTTTTTTTTGAGATGGAGCCTCAAGCTATCCCCCTGGGTAGAGTGCCATGGCATTACAGCTCATAGCAACCTCTAACTCCTGGGCTCAAGCAAGTCTCCTGCCTCTGCCTCCCAAGTAGCTGGGATCACAGGTACCTGCCACAACACCCGGCCATTTTTTGGTTGCAGCCATCATTGTTGTTTGGTGGGCCTGGGCTGGGGATTCGAACCCACCACCTTAGGTGTACATGGCTGGCGCCTTAGCGGATTGAGCCACAGGCGCTGAGCCAGGACTGGAGTTTTTATAAAAAGAGGAAGAAGCACCAGAAGCCCATATGTACAGGGACAAACCATGTGAGCACACAGAGAAAGACAGGCTTCTGCTGCCTAGGAAGAGGTCTTGGGAGAAACGTAACCTGCCCTCACCTTGATCTTGGACTCCAGAGAAAACAAATCTGTTGTCTAAGCCGCCCAGCCTATGGCACTTGGTTACAGCAGTCCTAGAAAACCAATACACTGGGTGAGCAAGGAAGAGAGTCCCCGGGGCCAGCCTCAGCCAAGACCATTATAGACTTTCTGTTTTCACTGCAGCCTCCCTTCACCCTTTCTCACCTCCTTCCACTACTCCAATTAGGGAACCACGTGCTGCCTCTGATAGGCAGCGGGTACCTTGTCTCTCAGACTCCTAACCGGCAGCAACTATGATATTTCACTCTTGCCACCCAGAGACTTGTGTGTGTCCAACAAGAGGCTCGCTATCTACTTGAAGATGGATGAACGTGCCCTCTGGTCCTCCTCCTGAATTAGGAGTTCTTAGCATTACAGAATCCCCGAGCGGGTGGGGAGGAGGGGGGTCCTCATTGGGTTTTAAGAGCTTATCCACAGCTTTCGCTGGATTCTCGAACAGAATCCTCCCACTGAAAAGTTAAAAAACTTTCTCCAGCTTCCACGCTGACATTTGTCGGGTCCTCTGCCCGCCGCTGACGTTGTGTGGGTTAGCTCATGTACAGTAATGTGATAAGCTCTTTGTCACAGTTCTCCCATCACATTGGGACATTGCATAAGTTTTCTAAATCTGATCTATCACTCCATCTGTTAGGTGGGTATTGTTGTAGGTTTAACATCCTCAGCAATATGAGCTGTAAACTATTTTAGAAATGACAGCTTCAGAAACAATAGGAGTCTGGATATCTGCCAGTGAACATTCCCAAAATAAAGCCACACTTCAAAGACTTTGTGACTTCAAGGACCTTTTATTTATTTTTTAAATTCGTTTTTCTATCTCATCCTGTTATTCGACACACAGTGAGTCTTTTCAATCATGTTAAAAATTAATAAGACAGCCTACAAAACTAAGAATCAAAATTCTCAAGCTTTGCCACTGACAGATGAACTCTCTGGGTATCTATTCACATTTAAGGGATGAATCCAGTTTGCTTTCACCAAACTATTTTTTATGCTAATACAGATTTCTATAAGAAATTTTATTTTTATCCTTTCATTAAAAAAACATCCATTTCAAGCATGAGGGGAAAAAAAATTTTTAATTAGTCAAATATTTTTTCCAGAACCCTGCAGCTAAAACGTTTTCTACTTTCTCTTGAATTGATGCAACTCCCTAAAATCAATCTCACAAAGGCATCTCAAAAAATGCAGAATGCTGGTTAGAGTAAGAAGTCAATATTTGGGATCCCCTAGAAAATTCCCTTTAGTCAATCAGAGCCAAATCTTCAGAAATGCTTTTCCTACATACCCTGCAATGGTCCTACTCCTGCCACACCCCTCAGGGGACTTGGAGAGAAGGCGACTGTGTTTTCCCCGCTTCTAAGACCAGATGCGCGTGGGGGTGGGAGGGGAAGCAAGCGCAGCCAGACCCAGCCAGACCCAGCCCACCCCCTCAGCCTTCCTCTGAGGAGCCTCCTCACATGCTAGATCTTGGCTAAGAAAAAACATCCCATTGTCTGAGGCAAAAGAACATCACATCCTTCCAGCCCACCCCTGGAAAGGCAGTTTGGAGCAAGTCATCCTGATTATAGGGATGTGAAACGGTTCCCAGCTGCACTGTGACTTGTTTTTGGTTCCTAGGCAAATTGCCCAGTTTCCTCTGCTCCCAAATTTCCCCAACTGCAAAATAGAGATAATTCTCGTTACCTTTCTTTTGCAACATACTGAAAAGAAATAGGGTAAATGCTTCTAATGCGCTTTGAGAGATCTGGCAGAGGGCATATTTGCCTTGAACTCCGTGGAAGTTTTGTTTATTTTTTGCTTTGTTGTGTTTTTATGGGTTTCTTTTGCTGTGGGCCAGACTGGCATACATTTAGAAAAATCTAAATTCAATTCAATTACAACCACTCATCTCATGTTAGTGGAGCATTTCCAGTATGCGAGGCACCGGGAGAATACAGAGGGGGCACGTGCCTACCTCCAGGGGACTTACAACTTGCTCAGGAACGGTCTTATAGTTATAGTATACATAGTATACAGACGCACACATTTATATAAAACAGAGGTATCAGAATGAGTGACACAAGTGTGGCTGAGGCAGCTGCTTTAGAACCCACTCTGCAAGTTACAGTCGGAGACCCTAGAAAAACCACACAGCTTTACTAAACTTGGGTTTCCTCTTATGCAAACCTTTACTGAGTGCCCAGTAGGGCAGGAGGCATTCTACACAGTTTACTTGCTTGAAACTCAGAAAGACTGCCTGAGATAGATACTATAATCTGTCCATAAATACTATTCTCTTTCCATATTTGTATTCCTCTCTTACAGATAAGGACCCTGAAGCTTAGAGAGATCATATAACTTGTCGCAAGTCATACAGTTAGGGGAACAGGATGCAAACCCAGTGCTTGGCCTCAAATTCTGCATACTTAGCCATTATCTGACATTACCCCTCAGATGGGGACACAGCAAAACTTAGACTTGTGAGGATCAACTGATATAAAAAGCTGTGAGCCTGGTGTCTGACACATAATAAATGTGCAATAACTGTAGACATAGCTGCAGAGATGAGATACGTATATAAATAACCATAACCCAAGTCAAAAATAAGCATATCTTTCCAGGCTATTTCACAGGAAAACTCTTTCTTACAGACCAACCATCATAACCAGGGGGTCGCAGAGGGGAGCTGAGTTGGGGGGGGAGGGAACACTCCATCAACAGCAACATTTCTGAACAAGGAGTGAGGCTCGTACATACGTGTCTTTCTCAGCTAATTCTCAGAAGGTTAAAGTATCTGAAGTCCCCTGTTACTAAAACTCAGACTGGATTTGTGAGGACTATTTCCAGGGGAGCTAGGCAAGGGTGCAATTGCACAGTTCTCCTTTCCCCCCTTTAACCCCTGCTCCCCAATTTCCCTTAGCAAGAAACAGCAGCGTGGAGTTTCTTTTCAAAGTCTTAAAATAAAAATCACCCAGAAAGGGATGCTGCTTATAAAACCTTTCAGAGTTGTTTGAAAAAGAAAAAAAAAAAAAATGCAAAGAGAGCCAAGCGCGCATATTCTGGCCAAGTTATGAGAACAAGAGCTTGGGGGGAGGACTATTAACCCCATGCACGTCAACTGCATTAGCTCTTTCCCTTTTGGTTTGTGCTGCCTGTAAAGCTCCTCGTGCCCTCAGAGAGAGGCCAGCCTGCTAGAGAAATCCAGGAATCTGCAACAAAAGCAATGACAATCTGAAATACTCCCTGGTGCCAACCTCCAAATTCTCGTCTGTCACTTCAGACCCTGACTAGCTGACAGAGCAGCAGAATTTCAACTCCAATAGACTTGAATGTGCTTCTGGGCAAAGAAGCAGAGCTAACCAGGAAAGGGATCTAAAGAGTTTCTCTTGGGTATTTGTCAAACTTTTATTTCCTGGCTGTGTGCAAAGAGGGGATTCCACTTCAATTTTCTACTGAGGCTCTGGGTCCAGCCACTTACCTGAAGGTAAATAAAATTTAATGAATCTACTGTATTGTCTAATTGCACTGGTTGACTGATTTGCATGATCTGATGAAGCTGTCTAATATTTGTGTCGACACAATCCAAAGCCATTTATTTACAGAGAAACCTTTTGTATGATTTACAGAAAAGCTTCTTAGTAGGGAATTTTGCCATTTGTATTCGTGCTTCCTTTTTTTCCTCCAGGATTAAATAACAAGTATGAATAAATGATAATGGTTTTCGTGAAGATCAAGGACAGAAATGTGGAATTGTAGTCAGCCCGAGGGGCACGCAGACCTTAGTGAAACCTGAATCCTGAGATGTACCTTGTAGAAATATTCTGCTTAAGTATAAAATAAACCATAAAGTAATTTTAAAAAAGAAAAATTTCCCAATGAAATAATGTGTACATTTCCCATGTTTAAGTTATCTAAAGTTCTTTGTAGTCCCAGTCTGTATCTAAGAATACTGTAGAAATAGAATTTTCAGCTTTTTCAAAAGGTAGGAAACTCTCTCTGATAGCACCTTCTTGTTTGATTATTTCTAAGTTAATGTGATTGTTAACCCTTTCCTGACTCCCTTTTGTGGCTTTACAACTAATTATACCTTTTCTCCTGCTATCGTTGTCAAGATGCACACACAAAAATGTATAATTTCTCTAATTCTCGATGGTGCCTTATTTAGAAAAGCAAAGGGGGAGGGGAATTAAAGAGCTAAAGAGATTATGATAACTCATATTAGAAGATATTATCACTTCTGACTCTGTCTTCTAAAATAACAGCCATGCAAGTCACGCTCATTCATTCCTCTCAGGTATTAGAGGTTATTCTGCAGGAGAAAACCACGCTTTCCACTGCAGGCAACACAGTTGAAACTGTACACCAAGAGGCCCTGCAGAAAGAGTATCTCTTTTGCACTGCCTTTAATCTGCAAAGAGGTTAAATATGTCACCTTGGCATTGTATCTGAGCTCTCCTCTGGCCCCGGGCCTGAGCACACTGAATAGAAACGTTCACTCGGTCCAACTCAGCAGAAATCTTTTCTTTTTTCAATTCTCCCCTTTTCTCAGGGATATCAGTTTTTGTCAGTTCACAGTTTACTTGGTTAAACCTTGGTGGTTATGACTATTGTTAACTATGATTTTTTTTTTAAAGGCAGCCCTCTTTGGAAAGATTTAAGTTTACATTTCTGCTCATTCAACAAGATCTAGCAAAACAGAGCAGTCTATTCCATTCACTTGTCATCCAATGAACCCATGCTGCTTTCCACATTTTGGAAAAGAATATGTACGTGTTGTTCACGGATCTTGCCTTTTTCTTTCAGAGAATTTTTGTATGGTTATTGAGCAATCAGTGTACTGGAGTTTCCTTTCCAAGTCTTTTGAGATTTAATCCCAATAGCTTCTCATAGTGCAGTTTCACTTACCAACTAAGTAAAAATAATAAATAGTGATGACAGAAATGAAATGAATAGTGATGTGTCTGGACAACTCCAAAACATTATTCATTTCATTTCCTCTTGACTGGTATTTTTACTCAGTTGATTTGAACACTACTATTTTGTTAAATTTATTACAATATCCAGAACATGTTAGAACCATGGTGGCATCTTTTTCCACCAAGAAGAACATGAACAACTTGTTGAAAGATCTGAAGTGTGCTTTGCCCTCACATATTACTCTAGAACTACCTTTAGGGACAGTACTATATCTCAGCAGGTAGGGCGCCAGCCATGTTACACCAAGGCAGACAGGTTCAAACCTGGCCTGGGCCTGCTAAACAACAATGACAGCTGCAACAACAACAACAAAAAAAAATAGCTGGACATTAGGGCAGGTGCCTATAGTCCCAGCTACTTGGGAGGCTGAGGCAAAAGAATTGCTTGAGCCCAAGAGTTTAAGGTTGTTGTGAGCTGTGATGCCACAGCACTCTACCAAGAGTGACAAAGTGAAACTCTGTCTCAAAAAAAAAAAAAAAAAAACTGCCTTCAGTGGCAGAGACCCCCACAGATCCAAAAGAATTTCTCTGGTCAGCCTAGCTGCCCAAGACATGCCCAACCAGGCCAGGGTCTGGTTCTCAGAGGGTTCACAGAGCTTGTGATGGTAGTACCACCCAGGGGCTAGCCTAGCTTTTGTGGTAAGAGTCAAAAAATGGACAGAACTCTGGAAGACAGAGTGTGTGACCTTGACTGATTACTCCAAAGGTAGAGAGTCCATCTTATAAAGTGATTAAGACCATGAGCTCTGATTTATATCTGACCATATAGAATTGGTTTCTTATAAGACAATATAGACCTGTTTTATATCCAAGCTTTATCACTAAACAGCTCTGTGATTTTGGGCAAAGAACTTAACATCTTTGTGTCTGAGTCTTTTCTTTTCTTTCTTTTTTTTTTTAATTGTTGGGGATTCATTGAGGGTGTGAGAAACCAAGTTACATTGTGTGTCTGAGTCTTTTCATTTGTGGAAATGAGATCATAAAATTAGTAGCTACCCAGAAATTTGTCATAAGAGTTAAGGGAAGATATAGCTTTCATATGAAAGCTATAACCAACTATAGTCCAAGAAGAAGGGGAAAGAGGAGAGGAAGGGGAGGGGGGAGGATGGGTGGAGGGACACAACTCCGGTGCATTTTACAAGGGTACATGTTAAATTTACTGAGTGAAGCGTATATGTCTTAACACAATAACTAAGAAAATGTGGTGAGGACTATCTTAACCAGTTTGATGAAAATATTTCAAATGGTATATAAAACCAGTACATTGTACCCCAAAATTGCATTAATGTACACAGCTATGATTTAATTTTAAAAATGAGTTAAGGGAAGAAAACTGCTATGCCTGATAGGTTAAGGCAATCAGTCAATCCTAGTTAATATGAAAGCCCTGCTCTACCAATATGGAAACTCAGAAGAAAGGAATTGACTGTAGATTTTCCCTTACAGTTTCTTCCTGT
>CAUYQV010025580.1:0-25013 GCA_963574575.1 Galagoides demidoff | reverse complement strand
AACACATGAAAAAAATTATAAACCACAATCAAGTAGGCTTTATCCCAGGGTCTCCAGGCTAGTTCAACATACGTAAATCCATAATTCATCACATAAATAAATTAAAAAACAAAGACCATATGATTCTCTCAATTGATGTATAAAAAGGTTTTGATAATATCCAGCATCCATTCATGATCAGAACACTTAAGAAAATTGGTATAGAAGGGACATTTCTTAAACTGATAGAGGCCATCTACAGCAAACCTACAGCCAATATCCTATTGAATGGAGTTAAATTGATATCATTTCCACTCAGATCAGGAACCAGGCAAGGTTGCCCATTGTCTCCATTGCTCTTTAACATTGTAATGGAAGTTTTAGCCATTGCAATTAGGGAATAAAAGGTGATCAAGGGTATCCATATAGGGTCAGGAGAGATCAAACTTTCACTCTCTGGAGATGATATGATTGTATATCTGGAATACACCAGTTTTGCAGGATTCTACTGCAAAACTCTTAGAAGTGATCAAGGAATATAGTAGCATCTCAGGCTACAAAATCAACCCTCATAAATCGGTAGCCTTCATATATACCAACAATAGTCAAGCTGAAAAAACAGTCAACGACTCTATTCCATTCGAAGCAGTGCCAAAGAAGATGAAATATTTAGGAGTTTACCTAACAAAGGATGTGAAAGATCTCTATAAAGAGAACTATGAAACTCTAAGAAAAGAAATAGCTGAAAATGTTAACAAATGGAAAAACATAACATGCTCATGGCTGGGAAGAGTCAACATTGTTAAAATGTCCACACTACCCAAAACAATATACAATTTTAATGTAATCTCTATTAAAGCCCCACTGTCATACTTTAAAGATCTCAAAAAAAAAAAAATACTTCATTTTATGTGAAATCAGAAAAAAACTTGAATAGCCAAGAGATTACTCAGAAATTAAAACAAAGCAGGAGGAATTATGCTACCAGACCTCAGACTATACTATAAATCTATAGTGATCAAAACAGCATGGTACTGGCACAAAAACGGAGAGGTAGATGCATGGAACAGAATAGAGAACCAAGGGATGAACCCAGCTGCTTACCATTATCTGATCATTGACAAGTCAATTAAAAACATTCAATGGGGAAAAGATTCCCTATTTAACAAATGGTGCTGGGTGAACTGGCTGGCAACCTGTAAAAGATTGAAACTGGACCCACACCTTTCACCATTAACTAAGATAGACTTTCACTGGATTAAATATTTAAATTTAAGACATGAAACTATAAAAGCATTAGAAAAATGTGTAGGGAAAACACTTGAAGAAATTGGCTTGGGCAAAAATTTTATGAGGAGGACCCCCCAGGCAATTGCTTCAAAAATATACTACTGGGACCTCCTCAAATTAAAAAGCTTCTGCACAGCCAAGAATACAGTAAGAAAAGTAAGTTGACAACCCTCAGAATGGGAAAAGATATTTGCTGGTTATGCTTCCAACAAAGGTCTTATAACCAGAATCCACAGAGAACTCAGAATATTATCAAGAAAAGAACAAGTGATCCCATCTCAGGGTGGTCAAGGGAATTAAAGAGAAACTTCTCTGAAGAAGACAGGCTCATGGCCTACAGACATATGAAAAAATGTTCATTATCATTAATCATCAGAGAAATGCAAATCAAAACTACTTTGAGATATCATCTAACTCCAGTAAGATTAGCCCACATTACAAAATCCCAAAACCAGAGATGCTGGCATGGATGTGGAGAAAGGGGAATACTTCTACACTGCTGGTGGGAATGCAAACTAATACGTTCCTTTTGGAAAGATGTTTGGAGAACACTGAGAGAACTAAAAATAGACATGCCATTTGATCCTGCAATTCCTCTACTAGGTATAAATCCAGAAGACCAAAAATCACATTACAACAAAGATATTTGTATCAGAATGTTTATTGCAGCCCAATTCATAATTGCTAAATCATGGAAGAAGCCCAAGTGCCCATGGATCCACAAATGGATCAATAAATTGTGGTATATGTATACCATGGAATATTATGCACCCTTAAAGAAAGATAGAGACTTTACCTTCTTCACGTTTACATGGATGGAGCTGGAACATATTCTTCTTAGCAAAGTATCTCAAGAATAGAAGAAAAAGTATCCAATGTACTCAGGCCTACTATGAAACTAGTTTATAGCTTTCATATGAAAGCTATAGGCCAAGAATATGAGGATGGGGGAGAGGAAGGGGAGGGGAGGGGAGGGGAGGGGGAGGATGGGTGGTGGGAGGGTGATTGATGGGACCACATTTACAGTCCATCTTACAAGGGTACATGTGAATCTTTCTAAATGCAGAATATAAATGTCTTAACATAATAACTGAGAAAATGCCATGAAGGCTACATTAACCAGTTTGGTGAAAATATTTCAAATTGTATATAAAACCAGCACACTGTACCCCACGACTGTATTAAAGTATGCAGCTATGATTTAATTTTAAAAAATGGAAATATATATATGGAAAAAAGAATTACCTACCATGATCCAGTGGGATTTACCCCTGGGATACAAGGATGGCTCATAGCAAACCAATCAAAGATTGAAGAACAAATACCATATAATCATCACTAGATACAGAAAAATATTTGAGAAAATTCAACATTTTTTATTATAAAAACTCTTACCAAATTAGGTATAGAAGGAAATGTACCTCAACACAATAAAGGCCATAGATGGTAAGCCCACAACAAACATTATACTCAATGGTGAAAAAAAAGTTGAAGGTTTTTGCTCTAAGATCTGGAACAAGACAAGGATACTCACTCTCACCACTTGTATTCAATATTATGTTAGAAGTCCTTGCCAGAGCGATGAGGCAAGAGAAAGAAATAAAAGGCATCCATATAGAAAAGGAAGAAGTGAAATTATCACAATTTGCTAAGAGCAACAGGTCTTTTCCCCCTCAGTTCTTGTCCCTTCATTATTTCCTTTCCAGCAATGAACTGTTCAGTCTACAAAGTACTTTATACCTTAGTCCCAAAATTACTGGGTGTGAAACTACTTTAAAATTATGTGTGGCTCAGTGCCCATAGCACAGTGGTTATGGCACCAGCCACATACACCAAGGATGGTGGGTTTGAACCCGTCCTGGGCCTGTTAAACAACAACTAAACAACTGCAACAAAAAGATAGCCGGGTGTTGTGGCAGGCACCTATAGTCCCAGGTATTTGAGAGGCTGAAGCAAGAGAATCACTTAAGCCCCAGAGTCAGAGGTTGCTGTGAGCTGTGACACCACGGCATTCTACCAAGGGTGACATAATAAGACTCTGTCTCAAAAAATAAATAAAATAAAATTAGGTGAGTCCAAAATTAGGTGAGTCCAGGATACAACTCATATTATATTTTGCTTTTCCAGGTAGCCCTCCTTTCCAAAGCCAAAAGCATTTTAGTGTGTTCTCTCTGTCACTTGAAAATTCAGGTCTTGTCTGCCTGAGTCCCAGTGGGACTTTTTGAAGCTGCTATATAATTCAAGCTTAGTGGTTGTATTTCTTTCCACTCTGAAAATGAGCAATTCTCCAATTACTCAGCCTCTAGCCTTAGTTGCTCCAATCTGCTACTTCTCTGAAAAACATCTCTGGTGTCAATGCTCCTTCTTCCTAGCCTGCTACAAAATTTTTCTTTTTTTCTCTTAATTTTTTTTATTAAATCATGACTGTGTACATTAATGCATTTATGGAGCACCATGTGCTGATTTTATATGCAATTTGGAATTCTTACATCAAACTGGTTAACCTTCGCCTCACATACTTAATTATTTTGTTAAGACATTTATACTCTACTCTTACTAGATTTGACATGTACTCTTGCAATATGCACCATAGGTGAGGTCCCACTGATTACCCTTCCTCCACCCAGCCTCCCCGCCCCTTCTCTCCTTCTTTCTGGACTATAGTTGTGATTTATCATTCATTTGAATGTGAGGATAATTATATATTGATTTCATAATAGTATTGAGTACATTGGATACTTTTTCTTCCATTCTTAAGATTCTTTACTAAGAACAATATGATCCAGCTCCATCCATGTAAACATAAAAGAGGTAAAGTCTTCATCTTATTTTAAGGCTGCATAATTTTCCATGGTGTACATATACCACAATTTGTTAATCTATTCACAGGTCAATGGGCACTTGGGCTGCTTCCATGACTTGGCAATTATGAACTGAGCTGCAATAAACATTCTGGCACAAATATCTTTGTTGTAAAGTGATCTTTGGTCTCCTTGATATATACCTAATAGAGAAATTGCAGGATCAAATGGCAGGTCTACTTTTATTCCCATAAGTGTTTTTCTCCAAACTTCCTTCCAAAAGGAACATATTAGCTTGCAGGCCCATCAACAGTGCAGAAGTGTTCCCTTTTCTCCACATCCATGTCAACATCTCTGGTTTTGGAATCTTATGGTGTGGGCTAATCTTACTGAAGTTAGATGATATCTCAAAGAGGTTTTGATTTGCATTTCTCTGATGATTAAAGATCATGAGCATTTTTTCATGTGCCTGTAGGCCATGAGCCTGTCTTCCTCAGAGAAGCTTCTGTTCAAGTCTCTTGCCCACAATGAAATGGGATCACTTGTTCTTTTCTTCTTAATAAGTTTGAGTTCTCTATGTCTCTTTGTCAGAAACATAACCTGCAAATATCATCTCCCATTCTGAGGGCTATCTGCTTCCTTTACTTACTCTGTTCTTGGCTGTGCAGAAGCTTTTTAGTTTGATCAGATCCCAGTAATATATTTTTGGTGTTGCTTCAATTGCCCAGGGGGCTCCTCCTCATAAAATATTCTCCCAGGCCAATTTCTTCAAGTGTTTCCCCTGCACTCTCTTCAAGTATCTTAATAGTTTCATGTCTTAATTTTAAATCTTTTATCCAGTGAGAATCAATTTTTGTTAATGGTGAAAGGTGGGGGTCCAGTTTCAGTCTTCTACAAGTCACCAGCCAGTTCACCCAGCACCATTTGTTAAATGAGGAATCTTTCCCCCAATTTATGTTTTTGATAGATTTATCAAAGATCAAATGATGATGAGTGTCTGGGTTTGTCTCTTGATTCTCTATTCTGTTCCATACATCTACCTCTCTGTTTTTGTTCCAGAACCATTTATATTATAGCCTGAAGTCTGGTAGTGTGATTCCTCCTGATTTGTTTTTATTTCTGAGTAATGTCTTGACTATTCCAGGGTTTTTTTCTGATCCCATATAAAATAAAGTACCATTTTTTACAGATCTTTAAAGTAGAACAGTGGTGCTTTAATAGGGATTGCATTAAATTTGTATATTGCTTTGGATAGTATGGACATTTTAACAATGTTGATTCTTCGCAGCCATGAGCATGGTACGTTTTTCCATTTGTTAATATCTTCAACTATTTCTTCTCTCAGAGTATTATAGTTCTCTTTATAGAGATTTTTTATATCCTTTGTTAGGTAATTTCCCAAGCCAAGTTCCCATTTCATCTTCTTTAGCACTACTGGAAAAGGAATAAAGTCCTTGACTATTTTTTCAGCTTGATTATTGGTATATATAAAAGCTACTGATTTCTGAGTATTGATTTTGTATCCTGAAACACTGCTGCATTCCTTGATCACTTCTAAGAGTTTTGTAGTTCAGTCCCTGGGGTTTTCCAGGTATAGCATCATATCATTGGTGAAGAGTGAGAGTTTGAACTCCTCTGATCCCATTTGCATAAACTTGATGGCCTTCTCTTGCCTGACTGTGATAGCTAAGACTTCCATTACTATGTTGAATAGCAGTGGAGACAATGGGCATCATTGCCTAGTTCCTTAACTGAGTGGAAATGTTTTCAATTTTACTCTATTCAATATGATATTGGCTGTTGGTTTGCTGTAGATGACCCCTATCAGTTTAAGATATAACCTGTCTAAGCCTAATTCTTAATTGTTCTGATCATGAAAGGATACTAGATATTATCAAAAGTTTTTCCTGCATCAATTGAGAGAATAATATGGTCTTTGTTTTTTATTTTGTTTATGTGATATATTATATTTATAGATTTACATATTCTGAACCAATCCCAGGAGACCCTGGGATAAAACCAACTTGGTCATGGTGTTGCTGGATACTGTTTGCTATGATCTTATTGAATATTTTTGCATCTATATTCATGAATGATATCAGTGTTTACTTTTCTTTCATTGCTGTATCTTTTCCTGATTTGGGGATCAGGATGATATTTGCTTCATAGAATGTGTTGGGAAGTATTCCTTATTTTTCTATGTTTTGGAAAAGGTTATGTAATATAGGTACTAGTTCCTTTTTAAAGGTTTGGAGAATTCTGATGTGAAGCCATCTGGTACTGGACTTTTCTTTTTTGGGAAATTTTGTGTAGTTGATGCTATTTCAGTACTTGATATAGGTCTAGTCAACATTTCCGATTCTTTCTGGCTGAGTCTAGGACAGTGGTATGCTTCCAAGTATTGGTCTATTTCCTCCAGATTTTCATATTTCTGAGAATAGAGTTTTTATAATATTCATTAAGGATTTTTTAATTTCTGAGGTATCTGTTATTTTGCCTTTCTCATTTCTGATTGATGATATTAGGGATTTTACTTTTCTGTTTCTGGTTAGGTTAGCCAAAGGCTTATCAATTTTGTTAATCTTTTCAAAAAACCAACTTTTTGATTCATTGATCTTTTGAATGATTCTCTTGTTTTCAATTTCATTTAATTCTGCTCCAATTTTGGTTATTTCTTTTCTTCTGCTGGGTTTGGGGTTGGAATGTTCTTCCTTTTCTAGTTGCTTGAGATGTCCCATTAAGTTGCTGCCTTCCTCTCTTTCTGTTCTCTTTAGGAAGGCTTGCAACACTATACATTTCCCTTTCAGAACTGCCTTTGCAGTGTCCTGCATGTTCTGATAATTCATGTCTTCATTGTTGTTATGTTCCAAAACTTTGGTAATTTCCTTCTGAATCTCATCTATGACTCAGCTATCATTCAGCATAAGGTTATTTAGTTTCCATGATTTTGTCTGAGTATGAAGATTCCTGTTGTTGTTGAGTTAAACTTTTATTCTGTGATGGTCTGAGAAAATACAAGGAATAATTTCTATTCTTTTAAATTTGCTGAGGTTAGACTTGTGACCTAAGATGTGATCAACTTCGGAGACTATTCCATGGGCTGATGAGAAGAATGTGTATTAAGTTTTATTAGGATGAAATGTTCCATTGATGTCTGTTAAGTCCATTTGTTGTAGGGTCAAATTTAAGTCAAATATTTCTTTGTTTAGTTTATTCTTGGAAGATCTATCCAACACTGCAAAAGGGTGTTAAAATCTCCAACTATTATAGTGCAGGAAGTTATCAAATTGTTCACATTTGTTAGGGTTTCCTTTATAAATAGAGGAGCATTCTGGTAGGGCACATAAATGTTAATAATTGAAATATCTTCATGTCAAGTGCTTCCCTTGACAAACTTTCCCTTGTAGTGATCATCTTTTTTTTTTTTTTTTTGAGACAGAGTCTGACTTTATTGCCCTCAGTAGGTAGAATGCCATAGCATCATAGCTCACAGCAACCTCTAACTCTTAGGCTTACTTGGCTCAACCTCTCAAGTACCTGGGAGTACAGGTGCCCACCACAATGCCCGGCTATTTTTTGTTGTAGTTATCGCTGCTGTTCTAGCTGGCCAGGGCCATATTGGAACCCACCATCCTTGGTATAAGGGGCCAGCACCCTACCCACTGAGCCACAGGCACTGCCTGAAGTGACCATCCTTATCTTTCCTTACCTTTATTGGCTTAAAGCCTATTGAATCTGTGAATAAAATTGCAACCTCTGCTTTTTTCTGATTTCCATTGGCCTGAATTATAGATGCCCATCCCTTCACCCTGAGTCTATTTTTATAAGGTAAGATGAGATTCTTGTATGCAGCAAATATCACAGATATCTGGTCTGAGTTTATGTATTCAGTCAGCCAACCCATGCTTCTTTAGAGGACAATTTGAACCAGGGGTCCTCAAACTTTTTAAACAGGAGGCCAGTTCACTGTCCCTCAGACTGTTGGAGGGCCAGACTGCAGGCCCCAGGATGAGTCAGCTGCTAAGAAGGACAGACAGTGGTGGCAAAAACACCTGGTTGGCCAGATAAATGTCCTAGGCAGGCTGCATGTGGCCCACCAGCCATAGTTTGAGGACACCTGATTTAAACCATTCATGTTAATTGAGAGTATTAATAAGCCTGGTAGTGTTTTGGATGTCATGTTTTTCAAATGTCCAGTGGACATTTTTAATCCTTTCATCACTGCAGAAGTTGGGTTTTGTTCAAAAATTTCTGAGTGAGTTCACTTTAGTGGTAGAGCATTGTGCTGGTCATTGTGAAGGATGGGTCTGAGAATATCCTGGAGAGCTGGTTTAGTTATGGTAAATTTATACAACATGTGTGTGTCATTAAAGTATTTGATTTCTCTATCACAGATGAAACTTAGTTTAGCTGGAAACAGGATCCTGGGCTGAAAGTTGTTCTGTTTTAGGAGATTGAAGGTCAATAACTATCCTCTTCTGGCTTGAAAATGTTTAGCTGAAAGATCTACACTCATTCTAATACTTTCCCCTTGTAGGTTATGATTTTCTTATGTCTGGCTGCTTGTAGAATTTTCTCTTTCATATTAACTTTGGCAAAATTAATTACAATGTGTCTAGGAGATGCTTTATTTTGAATGAGTCATACTGGGGTTCTGAAACTGTCTGCTATCTGAATTGCAGTGTCTCTTGCCATGCTTGGGAAATTCTTCTCCATTATATCTTGTAGTAGAGCATCAGTACCTTTAGAACCATTCTTTTCTGGGGCAAATATTTGCTCTTTTGGAATCATCCCACAACTCTCTCAGGGAATGATCCATTTTTGCTCTCCACTTCTCTGCCTCTGAGCATTTGGGAGCATTCAAAAGCTTTGTCCTCAATATCAGAGATCCTTTTTTCTACCTGTTCCATTCTGTTACTAAGGGACTTTACTGTATTTCTCAATTCTTGCCTCATTGTGTCTAAATCCTTGAAAACTTTGTCTTTGAATTCATTGATTTCTTGAGACATCTTTTGAACTACTCCTTGAATTTCTAACTCCAACTTTACTTCTATTCTATTAACTTATTTACCATCCATGTTCTGAACTCTATTTCTGACATTTTAGCCATTTGTTTATGAGGCAACTTCTGTTGTGTCTTCTTTGTTGTTCCTTGGGGAGTTGATCTACTGTGATTATTCATGTTGCCAGAGTTTTTCTGCTGATTCTACCCCATGATTATTTTTCACAGTTTGGCTAGAAACTGCTGGATTGAAGGATCCCGGAGTTGTAGTTAACCAGTCCTTTACCAAAGAGCTGGGACTGGTGACTACAGCTGTTCCCCTATAGCTTTACAAAGGTCCTCTTCAGTACTACAGCCTGAGACTCTGGGGACCTGCTTGGTGTGATGGAGGTAGTTGGCTCTGTCCTGTATTCAGCTAGTCTCTATCCAATCCTAGTGAATCAGTGGCTTTGGACTGAAATGTCAGCTGGGGAGAAATACAAGCAACTAAGACACCCCACCCCACTCCACGGTCAACAACTGGAAAAAGATAATCAGATGCTCCCAGTACAATACAACAGGGCTCAACCTTGGAGGGGCCATAGGTGACTGGTCCAGATCAAGAGTTCCAAACCAATTTTCCCAGTCAACACAATCACTGATCAAGTGAGAGAGTTCAGAAGGTCTCCAGCAACTAGACAGCAGGGGTCCACTGGCAGCTCAAGTGTGACTCGCTCCAGTGTTCCATGGAGTGATAAAGGCCTGCTCAGCAAAAGAGTTAGTCCAGGGGGGCTGGCAACTCCTTCCCCACCTTGCACCTCTGCCACGCCCAGTCACTGGTAACCCTGCAGGGATGTGGTCCAGTTCCTTCCAATGAGCAAATATGCCAGGGATTTGCATCTGTGAGAGTCAAATAGGAGTCAATGCCTCCTCAGTCAGGCTGCCACACTCTGCCATCAGCCAGCAGGGGGAGCTGAAGCCTGACTCCCTCTGGCGCTCAATGTAAACTGAGGAGTTTCTCCTGAGTCTGTTCCAAGCCAGGGGTTAACAATGTAGCAAATGTTTTCCTCCCTCAGATATGGGGCCTCTGACCCAGCCACCCTGCTCCTCTGGTACTCCTGTAGGGTGAGGTCTGGTTCTCTCTGACAATCCACAGAATTGGGGAGGTGTCTCTCCAAAATTTGACCCTGGTGGGATCACTCTACTATCGCTGCTATGTGGCACGCCTCCACCCACCACTGATATGTACTTTCACCCTCCTCCCTATGCCTCTCTCCACTTCTACTCATTACAGTTTCAGCACAGCTATGCTGCTATGGCCCATGCAATGCCCAGCTCTAGCAAGGAACCACAGACACTCTGGTCTCTGCAGGGAGTGGGCTTCCAGGTTGCAAGGTGAGGGAGAAGGGTGGACTGGGAGTTCAGAATTTGTTCAACTTTTATGCTGGGCAAGAGAATGCCAGGATCACAGCGGGTCTCTCTGGAGAAGGAGTCCCAGCCTTCAGTGATTCTCTTTTGTGGGGTGAGACAAGAGGTCTTCTGTTCACTCCTAACTTGTAGAGGTCACACAGGAAGCAACTCTTTTTGGGGAGGGGGCAGACTCTCATCCTCTTCGGGATAGGTTTTGTACCTGAAATTTGCTTCCTTGGGATCATAGCTTGCCTCAGCAGGGGATGATGTTCAGTTATCAATCTTCTCTCTCAGATGACTCCTGACATTCAGCTTTATTGGGTTCTTCCTGGTCATTATCTCTCCCTCTGGACAGGAGCTTCTATTGAAAGCTAGCTTCAGTTGGCCATCTTCCCCCAAACCCCTCACAAAGTTTTTCTAAAAGTCCTTTCTTCACAGCCCTTCCCAAAGGACTCTAGTCAGCCTTCTGATATTCTCATAGGGTACAGAGCTGAGGGAGCCCCATTCTGTTCCCTCCATCCTGTGGCTTCATTCTATTGCCTTTGCTTCCTCCTCAACTCCATTAATTCCACAGACAGTGTGGGTCCCTGAAAGTTGCTTCAGGCACAAAAATACACAGTTACTCCTGAACCCCAGTGAAAACCAGGTCCCAGCACCTGAAGTTGACAGATAATGTGGTTGCTCTTCCAGATCTTAAGAGGGCGCTTGACCAAGAAACAAGATTTCTTTATGCCCTAGCATGCAATCATGTGCTCTAAAATCACTGCAACACCAAAGGATTTTTCCCCAAGCAAAGCCTCAGAAAGGAGAAAATAAGTTGAAGACAGTGAGGAGAATTCCCATAAAATTCTACAGAAAGAGGAGACTCATAAATTAGGTGGTTGAAAGATATTGAAGTGTTTTTAATGTTGAGTCTCATGTTTGGAGATCCATTGTGTATTCCTAACAGTTGATGTTGCCCCTAGAAAGTACTGTGCTAAGCACTGAGGGAAGACAAAATGAGAAATACAAGACTCCCTGCCCTTAAGGACTTTGTTATCCTGTACCTAAGACCAAAATGGAAGTCAGTACAAAACAGGGCAGTATTTAGTAGAAGAGATGCCAAGCACTGAGTGGGAAAGCCATTATCTCCATGAGAGGAATAAGAAAAAATGTTCATAAAGGAAGCAGAATTTGTACTGTGGCTTTAGAGAAAAAGTAAAAATTGATTAGAGGGAAAATCAGGGGAAGTATCCCTGATATTAGGGACTTCACAAAAGGAAGTGTGAAAAGAAGAAAGTTAACCTGAATTCCCACAACACTGTGAGTTTGTGGGGCAGAGGGAGTTAAATGAGGAGAGAGAGAGGGTTATACAGGTTCATGCTCTGATTCAGTGTCCTGAGACTGCTGGGTACAAAACCATGACCTAAATGTGCCTGCCTTTGTTCACCAGGTCAAAGAACACAGCCTACTAAGCAGTGAGATCCTGCTGCCCACGTGTCATATGTGGTCACCTCACCACATTCCCTCCACCCCTCCCCCGCCTGGCAACCTCTCTCTTTGATTTATTAATGAGTACAAGATAAGTTTTCACAAGGACCTGTTAAAACTATTTTAATAGAAACTTTTTTAAAAAATTCATCTAAAAGATTTGACTCTTATAAACATTTGCTTTGATGTACTTTCCATAGTTATTTTCATGCCTGGGAAATGGTAAATGAGAGATGGATAACATGAAGGTCTGAGATCTCAGCAGAGAGACATAGGCTTGAAGCTAGCCGAGAAGTGCATAACAGGTCCAGAGTGCCAGTCTCTGCAGAGGCTCCTACACCAGAAGGAG
Source organism: Galagoides demidoff (assembly GCA_963574575.1). Lineage (NCBI taxonomy): Eukaryota > Metazoa > Chordata > Mammalia > Primates > Galagidae > Galagoides > Galagoides demidoff. The sequence continues at coordinate 12,733 of CAUYQV010025580.1, read as the reverse complement.
CTCTGAGGAAACCTCCATGGGGCATGCAGGATCATGGTTTCATATCCCAGTCATCTATGTAGCTTAGAAAAGTGAGCACCACAAGAGAACCTAGGGATCCCAAGATCCCATCCTGGACCCATAGTAAGTCTCTCCAAATCACTCCATACTTCTGTGCCTCCATTTCCTCCTCCCTAAAATGAAGCATCTCACTGATCTCAAAAGCGATGTACTTCAGTAGAAAGGTTAAGGGATTTAATGTCAATCAAAAAATGTTCAAATAAATCTTAACTCTCCTCTATTTTAAATGTATGATTTGGGGTAAGTTATTAAACCTATGAGATTGTCATTTTTCTCTTATATAAAAGGAAATACTATTACCTACCCAGCTTACTGTAAGAAATAAATGAAATATTGCATGTAAAAATGCCCAGCATGGTATCTAGAAAATAGCTGAATTTGATGTCCTCCTCCCTGCCCTTTCAAAGGTTCCTTTAAGTCTTGGTATTCTGTTTCCATCAAAGTAAGGTTGTCACAGAGTCTGAGGTCATAGTAAGGGATGGAAACCACCAGACACAATCAGAGCACACATTTTCAGGAGAGGGCCAATAGAGGACTACGATAAGGGCCAAATCTCCTGATTTAGCATGCACTTTCCTCTGTACCAGTGTTTTCTGAATGTGGTTGTCAAAAATATTCTGGGGCCACCATCTGGAGACTACAAAGCAGCAAGTCTGGAGAGAGAACTGTGAATGTGAGTTTTTAACTAGCACCAGGAAGGTTATCCCAAAGAGGCAAACATGAGAAACAGCACTTTCTGTGGTCCTCCTAAACTCCCAGCTTCTTACTTCTGCACCACCTGGCCTACAGTGGCAGCTAGCTTCACAGCCTGCCACTGGCACCCATGTGCTCCCTGGAATTTGCAGAGTTCTTACATCAGCTCTGCTGCTTTCAGCCAGCTTTGGGAATTGGTATTACAGCATTAGCATTAGGAAAGGCTTGGCTACTCCCTCTTCCCCTTGTAGAGATTTTCAGCTATTTGTACCTTTTTTAAGCCTGAGCCCAGGAAGAGGATCAGTATGTCAGTTTTCCCCTTTATGGCAGTTTGTTTTAAGATGGATTTGGAAAGAAAATTGGAAGTAAAAACTAAAGAAAGCAATCAGATCCACATCCAAATGTCCACATTTTCCATTAGTGCCATTACCAGGGACTTTCAACATCTGTCAGGGGTCCTTCAAATTTTTCCAGCTCATAGTGCTTCTGGAGAGTGGGTGGAACCAATCACTGTGCTTTGGAGAATGTTCATATGCTCATCACCCACATCAAAATGTAGACCTGGGGTGATGACTGTCACAAAGCAACATGTACCCCAGATTAAGCCTGACCAGTGTCCCACCCAAGTGCCCCCCAAGAAGATAACACATGGTCCTTCTGCAACCTCTTCCAGGGCTCACAGCATAGCCCAGTGCCTAACGAGCCACCCACTCCTCCTCCACATCTAGAACAATATCTCTGGCCCCACACTCCCACTGCCCCCCTACTCCTGACCACACCTTCAAGTTCCTTCTGCCCTAGGCTCTGATTCTAACTTCTCTCCTAGTCAGGAGGAGTGCAAGGAGCCCTGCCATAGTGCAGTGGGACCCATGATGCACTGAGCCAATGTGGCCAGCATCCTGCTCTGACTTGTGTCTAGATTTTCCCAGCCATGGTCCCATTCCTCTGGGACCAGAGATCAACCCTATTTCTGTCTTTAGGAATTAAAGTCTTACCCTGAGAGTGAGGGTACTGTTGTCAGACCCCTGACCTCAGCCATCTCCCAGGTTGCTGTATTTGTCTGGTTACTGTTCTCCTCTACCTGCCCACCTAGAGACCCAACCTTCCTCTCACCAGATCTCCCTCTCCCAGCCTCCCAGACATGAAGCTCCACCTACCTGGGCTCCTCCCTACACAGGCACCTGACTCTAGCTCTAGCACCAGCTTCTGGTCTCTAGGTCTGTGAGTAGGGGTAAGGGACAGCTGTGTATCCCAAACACATGGAGAAGTACAATAAAGTCTCCAGGACAGGATCTTTCCACTTGAGCTTGTGGACATGTGTGTGTCCCACTGTGAAGCATCTCAGAAACTTAAATTTTGGAGAGAATATCTTAATCTTGCTTACATTGCTTCTACAGACATGTGTGCTACAAAAGACAGGTTGGATTTCCATTAATAAATTAATTCATGTTCACCAAAAAGCAGACATCAAGATGGGATTAGAAATGAAAGAGAGTTATACGTGAAAGAAACATAAAGGGAGGTGAGCCTCAGACCATAATGCAGGTCTCACACTTTTGGAAGGAGAAAGGAAAGTGAGAAGGGCTGGCTAGGAAGTTTCAGGTTTTAGAGCAGTTCCAAGAAAGGTCCAGCCATGTTAGTGCAGAGTCCTTAAGCCTGAGGTGAAAGGAGAGCCCCAACTCACCAGAATGGCCCAGCCTTAGTAAAATAACTTGGAAGGAGTTGGAGGCACCTACCCCATTTCACAACCAGTCTTCAGTGACAGGAAAATGAAGAACCAGAGAAGGCAGTAGCTATATAGGAAAAAGAAAGCAGACCTGAGGGATTCTAATGCCTGCAGGAAGAAAGACCAGGGCTTCTGAGCAGGTGCCTGGGATCTATGAAGTGGTGGAGGACTAAAGGGACACTGAAGTTTCCTGGGAGGCAAAAGACAGACACATCATGGAGAAGGACACCTAGTAAAAGCCACCTAAGGGACATCAGCTTCTTGCCTGGGCTGTCAGCTAGACATAGAGAGCTGAGCACTTGGTGATAAGCCTCACCCATGGCAATCAACCAAAGAGCATAAAGGGACACAAAGGTTGCAACTTCACTCAGGAGGAAATGCTGCCTCCTACTCATTCCTCTATATATCTCTGAACCCGCTCCACCCACTGCTGATGCCAGAGAATTTTCTAGTTGGGATTTCCAGATGGATAATCTTCCTGAAGTTCATAGAAGACTTGCCTCTCTTTGTTCTGCTCTTGACATTTTTGGGGGGAGGGTAGTAAAAAATAGCAGAAGGAGTACCTAGTCGGGCTCTTAAGAGATGGATAACCTCAAGGCAGGTGCTCATACCCAAGAAGGCATGGATGGTGTTGGTGGACTTAGCAGACCTTGGTGAATGGGGAAGGAGCATGTATCATATGTACATATATATTTACATATATATACACATATAAAATATAGTAGAACCTCTGTAAGTTGACCACCCAAGGGAATGTAACAAACTGGTCAACATATGGAGGTGGTCAATCTGAGGACTAAGCCTACAGTACTGATATGTACATGTGGTACATGTCTGCTCTATGAAAATTAGGAGGTGGTCAATGTAGGGAGGTGGTCAACTATGGAGGTTCTACTATATTTATACATATTATGTAACAAATACCCATGAGCCTATCATCTAAAATAAGAACTACAGCATAAGCCTCTGCTCTATTATAAAACAGTTTTTAAATTTGTTTTTGTTAAATACCAAGTACATACCAAAGAATAACTATAAAGAAAAATTACACAACAAATATCTACACAGATTTTCAGAAAAAAAGGAACATTATTATTACCTTTGAATTCTCTTGTGTGTGTCTCCCTAATTCAATTCATGACTATTTGCTACCATCTGGGCATGTGACTATTAAAACATGTCCCAGATGAAAGTATTCTGGATTCAGAAATTAAGAACATTCTGAATATTTTGTACTTCATAGCACAACACCTACTTAAAGTTGAAAGTATGCATTTAATTTGGCCTTCTTTCTCCCTATTAAAAGAAGTTATTAATTTGGGCAAAGAAGAAGGGGAAGAAGATAAGATTTAAAACAACTCTTTTGTGGGAAGTTAGGGTCTTTTCTTTTTACATGAGTTCCTGGAGCAGCATGGTGGCTAATTAGCAATGGACTATCCATAAACATCCCCTAATCTTCCTTCAGAACTACAGTATCAGAATATTCTTCCATTTTTTCAGGTTCTTTCATGTCTGTATTTAAATGGCATTAGAAGTAGCCATGATTTTAGACAAGGTAGCATCAGAAAAAAAAGCAAAGAAAAATAGAAGTATCCATAAAAATAGAATATATATATATACATGTATATATACACACATACTACATATATACACACAATGTCAAAAAAAGTCTACATATTTTAAGAAAGGAAAAAATTCATTAAAATTATAATATATATACTGATTATACCGATAACATTGGTTATCTTATATATTTTATCTTGTGTTTCTTCTAATTATAAAAGTCAAATGTTAACTTGAATATTATAATTTTCATATAGGTTTTTCCTTTCTTTTCTGTCATACATGAAGTTTTCATAAATGTTAAAGACGTCTTTCTGGGCTCTCCATAGTTATAGTTGTCTTGATTTTCTTTCACTTGCCAAAAACCAAGCTGTATTAATTACTGTATCTCATAATAAATGTCCTCACCTAATTCCCCTGCAACAGTGACTTGGCTATTCTTGGCCCTTTACTCTTCCACATAAATTTTAGAATCTACTTGATAAATTCTATGAAAATTTCTATTGGAATTTTCATAATTTAATTTCATGTATAATTCTGAGTCTTTTGTAAGAATTTCAAACAACAGAAGAGTTGAAATAGTGTAATGATCACCTGCATAATTATCACCTAATTCAATAATTGTTAATATATGAAAATATGTGCTTTATTTAAATATATACATAAAAATATGTAATTCTAAACATTTGAAAATCACAGGCATTATGACATTTCACTCAAATACTTTTCTTTCTTTCTTTCTTTCTTTTTTTTTTTTTTTTTTTTTTTGAGACAGTCACCCTCAGTAGAGTGCTATAGTGTCACAGCTCACAGCAACCTCAAACTCTTGGGTTAAGCAATTCTCTTGCCTCAGCCACCCAACTAGCTAGGACTACAGGTGTCTGCCACAGTGCCCAGCTATTTTTTGGTTGTAGTTGTCATTGTTATTTAGCAGGCCTGAGCTGGGTTCAAACCTGCCTGCCTCAGTGTATGTGGCCAGTGCCCTAACCACTGAGTAATAGGTGCCGAGATACTCAAATATTTCATTGTTAATTTTCTTTTTTTTTTCCCAGGGCTGGGTTTGAACCCACCACCTCTGGCATATGGGGCTGGTGCCCTACCCCTTTGAGCCACAGGCACCACCCCCATTGTTAATTTTCTAATGAGAAGAAACTTCTTCATAATTATAATGCCATTATTACACTTAGGAATATTAGCAGACCCCTAATATCATATTTGGCCCATACTTAAGTTTCCCCAGCATTTTTTACATCAGCTTAGCTTTTTTATAGATAAGCTTCCTTCTTGCCTTTCGAAGCATCTTTTGAGCACCCTTCTTTCTCAGACGCTTGATCTTCAACTCTACGAAATTCTTTTTCTTTTTTTTTTTATTAAATGATAGCTGTGTACATTAATGCAAACATGGGGTACAGTGTAGTGTTTTCATATACAATTTGAAATATTTTCATCAAACTGGTCAACATAGACTTTATGTCATTTACTTAGTTATTGTGTTAAGACATTTATACTCTAGTTTTAGAAAGATTCACTTATACCCTTGTAAGACAGACCATAGAGGTGGTCTTTCTAATCACCCTCCCTCCACCCATCTGCCCTTCTTCCCTCCCCTCTGCCACCCTCTCCCCATATTCTTGGGCTAGAATTAGGTTGTAGCCTTCATTTGAGAACTATAAATTAGTTTCATAATAGGGCTGTGTACATTGATGCAAACTAATACGTTCCTTTTGGAAAGATGTCTGGAGAACATTTAGAGAACTAAAAATTGACCTGCCATTTGATCCTACAATTCCTTTATTAGGTATATACCCAGAAGATCAAAAATCACATTACAATAAAGATATTTGTATCAAAATGTTTATTGTTATATTCCTTTTGCACAAGAAACATCTGCTACTCAACAAAAATCTGGACAGAAATTGCCCTTTCTTTTTTGCCTTTTTCTTATGTCAGCAATAAGAACAAATTCCTATGAGATCTTTAGCAGAACAAATCACCCTCTGTGCTCAGTTCTGATTGATGGAGAGACTTAGTATGCAGAATGGAGACATGGACAGAATTGCTGGGTCATCTGGACGCAGTGTTCAACATCTGCAGGTGGTGTCAGGTCACCTTCCATGATATCCTAGACAGCAGCTGGCCTGCCAGCACCAAAATTACATTTCATGCAAGTCAGCCTCACCAGTCTAGACATAGGAAGGAACAGATGACAGCAGGATCCTTAAGCAGCTTCTATGTTCTGAGCTGAAATGAAATGACCATTAACAAGCAGGGGAGAAGGAATACCCCAGGGACTCACAGAAGTCATTAGCAGAGCTAGCAAGGAGCAAATATATCTCTGCATTAATAATGTGAAGAAAACTTGTTCCTGTGTGGATTTTGATGACTCTCCTCTGTTTCCCACTTGATCCCCACAGCTATGGCACAGAGAGTAGGCAGTGATGATGTTTCCTCAGGTGTGGAAACAGACCCAGAAGGGAAAGGTGGCTGACTCAGGAACCAAACCAGTGAAGGGGCTGGGGCTAGTCAGCCCCCATGTAACCTCTGGGCTCTTATGTGCCCTGGGAAGCAGAGCACCCCACACATCCCAGTTTCAGACAGTTATTTCAGAAGCCAAAGAATTCCATTCCTGGCAGGTGCAATGATTGCCTTAGATAGCTCCTTTTGGTTCTACTCAGAGATCTTTCAATAACGCCCCCAGGGTCAACATCTACAAATAAGGATGATAAAATATGGATCCCCATGCTATCACAGACAGACAGACATCTTCCACTTTCCTCTGGTGAGCTTGATACATGTCTGTTTTTTCTATGACATTTTCTTTGTTAGACCTCATTCATTCATTCATTTATTCATTCTCTCTTCCTCTCTCTCTAACACACACACACACACACAGGAAATCCTCTTTATAGTAAAACTAACAAAAACCTCATTTAGGGTAATTGTTTTATTTGTTTGTTTTTGTTTTTGTTTTGTTTCTCTTTCTAGAGACATAGTCTTGTGCTTGCTCAGGCTGGTCTCAAACTTCTGAGCTCACGCAATCCACCCACCTCAACCTGCCAGAGTGCTAGGATCAGAGGCAGAGCCACCACACCCAGCCTTATTTAGGTTAATTGTAATTTGAGAGTTTCCCTTGTTTAAAAAAGTCAAAGTCAAGTTTTACTTCCATATCAAAGAACAGATTTTGATATAATATTATGTACTCCTAAATTAATGTCAAGAATATCCAAAAAGATAGGCTAGGTGACAGAATGCCCCAATTCACTTAACATAAATGCATTGACATAAGGAGCTCAAGGCAACCCAGGAAAGGAGCAAAGACCACATGGTCATAGTTTAGAACATGGGAAAGGTCTGCTTTCTGAAAGCAGCCACCAGCTCTACGATCATGAGGGGAGTGGAGGGTGAGGATGATTTTGTCCACACAATTGAGGATTTCCTTTTCTCCATGGTATATTCTCACTGTTCTCATCCAGATAGACATGGACATGAAGATTTCCAGAGTGACCTGAGAGCACACCTCTCAACACAGGAACAGCCTTCCTTTGTCCTGTCTCTGCCTTCACCCGTATTTTCTAGCCACATGATCTTAGTGAAGGCACTTACCTTGAGAGAACCTCCTCTTAACCTACACATGGGAGATCACTGGGCAGCATGCCCTGCTCCCCTCGCCGAACTGCTGTAGAAATTCACGTGCTCCCTGTGCAGTCATGCACAGCACACATGAAGGACTGTGACTCACCTAAGGATTGCCTGGGAGTTGAAAGTTTAAATGAGTTTAATTGGGGACACAGAGATAAAAAGATAACCAGAAAATTATTAAGGGAAGCTATTGCCATTACAGGACAAAAATGGGATAGGAGAGGGTAGTGCCTGTGGCTCAAAGGTGTAGGGTGCCGGTCCCATATGCCAGAGGTGGCGGGTTCAAACCCAGCCCCGGCCAAAAAAAAAAACCACAACAGGGTAGGACAGAGATTGGATCAGGTGGTCTATTTATCATTCATTGTATGGAACATAGGCCAGTAAACAGTGCTGGTCAGGACATGGAGTTAATTTCAAACCAGGTTATTCATTCTTTCACCTAATACATTTTTACCAAATAATAGATTCTTCTGGCTAAATTGGCATAAATACTATTAAAGAAATAAGGAAGGGGGGGTGGAGGCAAGATGGCAGACTACAGCCAGCTTTTTACAGAGTCTCCCATCCAGAAGGAGCCTTAAAGGAATTTAGCAAGCAAGCCAATGGTTTGGAGCTGAGCCAAAAGAGAAGACTGAAGAACGCACATCATCATTGCTGAGCTGAGCTGCGACCCTCAAAAGACAATCAAAAGATACAAAATCCACCACCAAGCTGATGGGAGTCCCCTCCCTCACAAGAAGGGTTCGCAGTTTACTCCACACAAACAAGCCTGCAGAGTTCAAACATCCTCCCACTGTATCCCATGGGAGAGACCCCTCCTAAAAACTGGACCTCCTATCCCTACTAGGGTGCCATGGCACACTCTTGCCGGGCATAAAACTATAAAACTGTATAAAACATATATATTCTCTACCTGCAACTCTGAACTCCCAGGATTTCCCCCCACCAAGGTCTGGAGGTTTGTCACCCATGGAATCCAGATTCTTGGGCACTTTCTTGAGAGGAGTGGAGGGGGAAAGGGCTGCTGCTGGTCTGTGCTGACTCTGTGGCATGGGAGTGAGTAGAAGACAGTCAGCTGAGTGGGAATCATACAGGAGTTGCAGTTTCCTGAGTTGCAGATCAGCAGTGGCAGCATAGTGAAAGGATCACATCCCTGAGGCCATTCCAGAGACATGCCCTGTCTCTCTGGGCAACCAGAGGTTCCGGGCAGTGGTACCAACCTGGGTGGAGTGTGGGGACTAGAAATACATGCAGTTTACAGACTTACAGGGAGGGGCTGTGAGTAGACTGCTTATCAGATCACAGTAGCACCTAGCCCTCAGGAGAATATAGCTGAGACAAAGGCACTGGGCAGGCAGAGACTGGAATTGACACCTGAGTGTAAACTCTAAGTGCTTGCTGCCCAGGGCTGAGTTTTGTATCAGCTCTAGCAGCATCTGACCTGCCGAGGAATTTAGCCTTGCTCTGTCCTGGTCTGTCAGCAACTTCAACTAGGCACAGGGCTGGAACTGAGTAAATTGTCCCTGCCTATAGTAAACACCACGGTACCCCTGCCGCACTCAGATCTCCTGGTGACTCAGGCAGTCGTAAACCCAGACAGCAGTTGCTCACTGGAGTGAACTGGGTCACAGCCCTGTGGGATTACCAGTGACTGGGTTCAAGGTGGGGAAGGAGGCATCAACGTTCCCAGACTAATTCATTTTCTGGGTGAGTCCTTCTGCCCTCAAGGAGCACTGGATTAAGTCATATCTCAGCTGCCAGCAGACCCCTCCTATCTAGTTGCCAGAGACTTTTTGAACTATCTCATCTGAGACCAGTGCTGACTGGTACAACTGATTTGGACCCCTTGAACCAGGCAAATCATCCAAGGACTATCCAAGGTGGCACCCTGGGTGTATGGTTGAGAGAAGGTTTGATTTTCCATGCTCAATTGTTGTTTGTGGGGGGCAGGGGAAACTTAATTGCTGGTATTTCTCCACAGCTGAGACTTCAACCAAGAGTAACTGATTCACTAGGGTAGGACAGAGACCAGCTGAAAATGAGACAGAGTCACTTAGCCCCACCACACAAAGCAGGTCCCCAGTCTCTCAGGCTGTAACACCCTATGGTTCCTTGACAAAGTTCAAGGGGAAAATCCAAATGGGGTAAAATAATCATGGAGCAGAATCAGCAGAAAAGCTCCGGTAATATGAATAACCAGAGTAGATCAACCCCCACCACCACCACCAAGAGAGGATGTGGCAGATGGAACTGAAGATCCCCTTCATAAACAGATGGGTGAGATGTCAGAAATTGAATTCAGAATTTTGATTGCAAATGAGATTAATAGAATAGAGGCAAAGATAGAATTAGACATTCAAGGAGCATTCCAAAAGTTCACTCAAGAATTCAATGAATTCAAAGACAGAACCACCAAAGATTTTGAAACATTGATGTAAGAGATTGCAGCCCTCAAAGATCTGAAAAGCACAATAGAATCCCTTGATAGTAGAATGCAACAGGCAGAAGAAAGGGTCTCAGACATTGAAGACAAAGCTTTTGAATGTGCCCAAGCATCCAAAGAAGAACAGAAATGGAAACCAAAGATGGATCATTCTCTCAGAGAGCTCTGGGATAATTCAAAGAAAACTAATATTCACCTTATAGGAATCCCTGAAGGCAATGAAGTTGGTTCACAAAACACAGAGGTTTTTCTGCATGAAATTATGAAAGAAAACTTTCCAGATATGCCAAGAGATCCTGAAATTCAGATAGCAGTCAGCTTCAGAACCCCAGCACGACTTCACCTGAATAAGACATCCCCCAGACACATCATAATTAACTTCACTAAAGTTCACATGAAAGAGAAAATCCTAAAAGCAGCTAGACATAAGAAAACTGTAACCTACAAGGGGGAGAATATTAGAATGACTGCAGATCTCCCTGCCGAAACCTTTCAGGCTAGAAGAGGGTGGTCAACGACTTTTAACCTTCTAAAGCAAAAGAACTTTAAACCAGGATCCTGTATCCAGCTAAACTGAGTTTCATGTATGATGGAGAAATTAAATCCTTTAATGACATTCACATGTTGAAGAAATTTTCCATAACTAAACCAGTTCTCCAGGATATTCTCAGACCTATCCTCCATAATTACCAGTGTAATCCTCCACCACAAGAGTAAACCCACTCAGAAACTTTTGATCAATTTCTAACTTCCACAGTGGCAAAAGGATTAAAAATGTCCACTGGACTTGTGAACAACTTGATACCTAAGATTATACCAGGTTTAGCAATAATCTCAATGTGAATGGCTTAAATTGCCCTCTAAAGAGGCACAACCTGGCTGACTGGATTCAAAAATTCAGGCCATATATCTGTTCCATGCAAGAATCCCATCTTACCCTAAAAGACAAATATAGACTCAGGGTGAAGGGATGGTCATCTATATTCCAGGCAAATGGTACGCAGAAAAAAGCAGGTGTTGTAATTTTTTTCACAGATACAATAGGCTTTAAACTAATAAAAGTAAGCAAAGATAAAGATGGACACTTTATATTTGTTAAGGGTAATACTCAATATGATGAGATTTTAATCATCAATATTTCTGCACTCAACCAGAATGCACCTCAATTTATAAGAGATACCCTAATAGATATGAGCAACTTGATTTCTCCCAGCTCCATCATAGTTGGAGATTTTAACACTCCTTTAGCAGTCTTGGATAGATCATCAAAAAAAAAAAAAACTTAGCAAAGAAACTTTAGATTTAAATTTAACTATTCAACATACATCTACAGAACATTTCATCCTAACAAAACTGAATTCACATTTTTCTCATTAGTCCATGGAACATATTCCAAAATCAATCACATCTTAGGTCATAAGTCTAACCTCAGCAAATTTAAAAGAATAGAAATTATTCCATGCATCTTCTCAGACCATCATGGAATATGGTCTGGTGAAACTCAGTAACAACAGGACTCTAAAGACGCATACAAAAACATGGAAGCTAAATAACCTTATACTGAATGATAGATGGGTCAGAGACAAGATCAAGAAGGAAATTACCAAATTTTTAGAACAAAACCACAATGAAGACACAAGTTATCAGAACCTCTGGGATACCACAAAGGCAGTCCTAAGAGGAAAATTTATAGCATTGCAAGCCTTCCTCAAGAAAACGGAAAAAGAAGAAGTTAACAACTTGATGGGACATCTCAAGCAGCTAGAAAAGGAAGAACATTCCAATCCCAAACCCAGCAGAAGAAAAGAAATAACCAAAAGTAGAGCAGAATTAAATGAATTTTAAAACAAAAGGATTATACAACAGATCAATTAATCAAAAAGTTGGCTTTTTGACAAGGTCAATAAAATAGATAAACCCTTGCTCAACCTAACCAGGAAAAAAAGACTGAAATCTCTAATTTCATGAATCAGAAATGGCAAAGACAAAATAACAACACATCCCTTAGAAATTAAAAAAAAAACATAATGAATAGTACAAGAAACTTTATTCTCAGAAATATGAAAATATGAAGGAAATTGACCAATATGTGGAAGCACACCACCTTCCAAGACTTAGCCAGAATCAAGTGGAAATGTTGAACAGGCCTATATCAAGTTTTGAAATAGCATCAACTATACAAAATCTCCCTAAAAAGAAAAGCCTAGGACCAGATGGCTTCACGTCAGAATTCTACCAAACCTTTAAAGAGGAAATAGTACCTATATTACTCAACCTTTTCCAAAACATAGAAAAATAAGGAATACTACCCAACACATTCTATAAAGCAAACATCACCTTGATCCTCAAACCAGGAAAAGACCCAACAAGAAAAGTAAAGTATAGACCAATATCAATAATGAATACTGATGCAAAAATATTCAACAAGATCCTAACAGAATCCAGCAACACATCAAACAAATTATACACCATGACCAAGTAGGTTTTATCCCAGGGTCCCAAGGATGGTTCAACATACATAAATCTATAAATATAAATCATCACATAAACAAATTAAAAAACAAAGACCATATTATTCTCTCAATTGATGCAGAAAAAACTTTTGATAA
>CAUYQV010025578.1:0-95183 GCA_963574575.1 Galagoides demidoff | reverse complement strand
GCTCACAGCAACCTCCAACTCCTGGGCTCAAGCGAGTCTCCTGCCTCCGCCTCCCAAGCAGCTGGGACCACAGGCGCCCGCCACAACGCCCGGCCATTTTTTGGTTGCAGCCGTCATTGTTGTTTGGCGGGCCCGGGCTGGGGATTCGAACCCACCACCTTAGGTGTACGTGGCTGGCGCCCTAGCCGATTGAGCCACAGGCGCCGAGCCACCTGGCTGGTCTTGAACTCCTGGTTTCAAGTAATCATCCTCTGTCAGCCTTTCAAAGTGCTGGGATTATAGACATGAGTTCTTGTTCCCGGCCTTTTCAATTTATACTTTGAAGGTAAAAACAGGCGGCATCTGTGGCTCAAAGGAGTAGGGCACTGGTCCCATATGCCAGAGTTGGTGGGTTCAAACCCAACCCCAGCCAAAAACTGCAAATAAAATAAAAAGAAATAAAATTCCTTTTTTTTTTTTTTTGAGACAGAGCCTCAAGCTGTCCTCCTGGGTAGAGTGCCATAGCATCACAGCTCACAGCAACCTCCAACTCCTGGGCTCAAGTGAGTCTCCTGCCTCCGCCTCCCAAGTAGCTGGGACCATAGCTGCCCGCCACAATGCCTGGCTATTTTTTGGTTGCAGCCGTCATTGTTTGGCAGGCCCGGGCTGGATTTGAACCCACCACCTTAGGTGTACATGGCTGGTGCCTTAGCCACTTGAGCCACAGTCGCTGAGCCAGAAATAAAATTCCTTAAAAAAAACAAAAAGAAGAAGGTAAAAACAAGGCGGCACCTGTGGCTCAGTGAGTAGGGCGCCGGCCCCCTATACCAAGTGTAGAGGGTTTGAACTTTGCCCAGTCAAATTGCAACAAAAATATAACCGGGCATTGTGGTGGGTGCCTGTAAGTCCCAGCTACTCCGGAGGCTAAGGCAAGAGAATTGCCTAAGCCCAAGAGCTAGAGGTTGCTGTGAACTGTGACGCCACAGCACTCTACCGAGGGCGACAAAGTGACACTTTGTCTCTTAAAAAAAAAAAAAGAAGGCAAAAACAAGGCTGGGCATGGTAGTTCATGGCTGTAATCCTAAGCACTCTGGGAGGCTGAGGCAGATGGATTGTATGAGCTCATAGGTGTGAGACCAGCCTGAGCCAGAGCAAGACATGGTCTCTAAAAACTAGCCGGGGCTTGGCACCTGTAACACAGTGGTTATGGCTTCAGCCACATACACTGAGGCTGGCAGGTTCAAACCCAGCCCAGGCCAGCTAAACAACAATGACAACTGCAACAACGATAAAATAGCCAGACACTGTGTCTGGCACCTCCCAGCTACTTGGGAGGCTGAGGCAAGAGAATCGTTTAAGCCCAAGAGTTTGAGGTTGCTGTGAGCTGTGATACCATGGCACACTACCCAGGGCAACACAGTGAGACTCTGTCTCAAAAAAAAATAATAATTAATTAAATAAATAAATAATACCTGGGCATTGTGGTGGCCTTCTACTGGGTCTCAGCTACTTTGGAGGCTAAAGCAAGAGAATCGCTTGAGCCCAAGAGTCTGAGGTTGCTGTGAGCTATGATGCCACTGTATTCAAGGGCAACAAAATGAAACTGTCTCAGAAAAAAAAGAAAGCAAAAACAAGTATTAAAAAACAAAAATGGCCTATAGCCTCAAAGCCCAAATAACCCATTTATATATATATACACACACACATATGTATATATATATATATATGTATATATTCATTCATTTGTTTGTTTATTTTGAGACAGTCGCCCTCAGTAGAGTGCTGTGGCATCTACGGCTCACTGCAACTTCAAACTCTTGGGCTTAGGCAATCCTCTTGCCACAGCCTCCCAAATAGCTGGGATTCTACGTGTCTGCCACAACAACTGGCTACTTTTTTGAGACGGGTCTCAATCTAGCTTAGGCTAGTCTCGAACCTTGAACTCAGGCAATCCACCCACCTCGGCCTCCCAGAGTGCTAAAATTACAGGTGTGAACCACCTCTCTTGGCCTCATTAATAATTTTTTTAAAGTAAGAGTAATGCATAGAAATATTTAAGCACCCTTTACCCAGGCATTGTGGCGGGCGCCTGTGGTCCCAGGTACTTGGGAGGCTGAGGCAAGAGAATCGCTTAAGCCTAAGAGTTGGAGGTTGCTGTGATGCCGCAGCACTCTACCTCAAATAAATAAATGGCTATATAATTGTGTAACATAACACTTATTGAATCCTTACTATGCACCAGGTGCTAGTCTATGTATTTTGCTCATTTCATCCCCTCAATAGCCCTGTGATAGAACTGTCATCATTAACCCCATTTGACAGCTGAAGAAACCAAAGTACAAGTGATTGGTAACTTGCTCCCCTCTCCTAGGGCACTTTTAGGGGCCAGCCTCTGAGTCCTCAGGTCTCTGTGAGTGGCATTCAGGAGAGGTGGCCAAGCCAGAGGGTGCTGAGGGAAGAGCAGGCCCCCCACAGCTGTATATTGAGGGAGGACCCCAAGGTGAAACAGAACATGCTCTAGGTGAACGAATGTTTCCCTAAGTAGCTGTTAGTGTCACAGTTCTCTCCTTACTGTCACTAGCTGTCTCAGTAGTGGGGAGGACAGAGAGGGCTTTGAGGCTACACTTCTCCCCACACTAGGCCTTGGTGAAGGCCCATAGCATGCAGCATGGGGGGAGGGTCTGTCTCTACTGCCCTGCCTGTGCACAGCGCTGGCCTCATCTCACTGGGCTCTTCTGTGGCAGGCCTCAGAGGGTGGGCAGTAGCCAGGTGGTTCTGGGGCGATGACATTGGGTATTTCTTCTTCTGCAGAGCTGAGTGTGGCTGCGTCTATCTGGGATGGTCGTGTAGCCTCATCACACCATGGGCAAGGAGATATTTAGTTTTGAGCTACCCAGGGACACCAGGTGGGGATGGCCATACATTCAAAAACTGGAGTGCCCTAGGGAAAAATAACACTCATCCAACTAAAACCCAGAGCTAAAACCAACACAGACCTACTGTCCGTACATTACAGACAGAGCTGTGGTTCCTACAGGCTGTGTTTCCAACTCATTGGCACACACCACTTTATCTGTCCTGAGCCCTGCACCCCGAGGAGTCTCCTGAGATTGGAATGAGCACATCCTGTGACTTGCCTGGAAGGGGGTGGCTGGGGACACAGACCACCCAAGACCTTGCCCCAGGACCATCCTCCCCTAGAGAGGACCGGCCCGGTCAGTCTGCTCCTCTGAGCCGGCTCTGCTCCCGGGGATGCAGCAGGCTTTCTCCCTCCATAACAGCCATCGACCTTCTGGTCTCTTGGGCACAGCTCTGCTCCACACTCTGAAATTACTGAGGAAGAACTTTGTGTCCTTGGCTCCCACTGCCTTCTGTCCTGGACCCAAATACATTATGTGGAACCATGTGAAAATACTGATATCTGACCAGTTAGCACTACAAAAATAGCACTTTCCCATAGGTCAAACTAACTATAGGCCTTTTTCTTTGAAATATCTTCCTGCTGATTGTAATAGGGAAACAGAAAGAAATAAAAATAGGGCAGTGCCTGTGGCTCAAGGAGTAGGGCACTAGCCCCATATACCGGAGATGGTGGGTTCAAACCTAGCCTCGCCCAAAAACTGCAGAAAGAAAGAAAAAAAAAATAGGCAGCACCTGTGGCTCAAAAGGGTGGGGCGCTGGCCCCATATGCCGGAGGTGGTAGGTTCAAACCCAGGCCCGGCCAAAAAACTGCAAAAAAAAAAAGGAAATAGAATGGGTGCAGGGACCCCCTAGAGATTGTAAAGGATAATTTCTTCTAGCCAGATCTACCTTTCTCAGCTCTGTTATTAACAGGGAATTTTGAGGGGTTGCCTGAGGCTACCATGGCAGCAGACTTGGAAACCAGACCAGATGGCCTCCCTCAAACCATAGGCTGGCCAGGCCCAGCCACAGAGAATCCCCACCTCCTGTCCTCTTGTCTTTCCTCTTGCTGGCATTCGTTTGTTCCCCAGCTGCCTCTTGGTCCTCTCCTGCCTCTCCCCACCCTCCTGGCTGCTAGAGTCCCCACCCAGTCAGGCTTCCTCAATGACCTTGCTGTCACTTCTTCCCCTGACCCAGAGGCCCCTGGATCCGGTCCCCTCCCTCTGTCCCAAGTGTTTTGCCCACAACATTTCTCCTGGCCTGGCTGATAAGTCCAGAAAGTTCCGTTTCCTTATCTACATTGTAGGTTTCTGTCAGACCTGCTGTCTCTTGAAGTCCAGAGTCTTAAAACAACAGGGGTCAGGCTGGGAAGCCCATAGGGCTTGACTCAGCTGCTCCTGTCTCCCTCCTGCTCTGGAGCCCTGCAGAGTCTGTCTCTGCTTCACTCATGAGTCCCTGCTGGCCGCCTTTTAGTCCCTGTCCAGGTGGCAAGTCACTCAGGCAGCTAGCAAAGGGTGGCCAACCTAGCCCCCAGCACCTGCCTCCTCCTCAGAGTCTCTTCTGATCTCCCTCAACAACACACATACTCACGGAGGTCCCCAGGCTTCTATGGAGTTTCCACACAGGTCCTTATGGGGAGTCCGGTTAGATAGCAGAGAATCTGCCACTCGGGGCAGGGCCACAGGCCACCCTGAAGTGTTCTGAGACAGGGCATGGCTTCTGCCTCAGTAGTGGGAGTGCCACTGAGTCATCTTGCACCCCTGCTGGTCCCCAGGATGCTCGCAGATGTCACAGCCTATACCCCGCCACTCAGCTAGCAGTCACCAGCTCAGTCAAGCCACCTGATAACTTCTCTTTCCCCATACCGCCCTTTCTTAGTGGCTGCTTGTTCACTCACTGCTCAAGTCATTCACTGGAATGTTCTGAATACCTTTGAAGTGCCACATACCATTCTAGACCTTAGTAACATAGTGGTGATAGGACAGATGAGGTTCCCCGACCCCTTCACCTCATGGAGCTTACAAGGCATGGGAACACGAGTAAACAATCTAGTGACTCTCAAGGTAGGGTCTAGGGCTGGGCGTGGCTTGTGTGTTACCAGGCTGGGGTGGCATAGTCAGATGTAGAGAGAAGTGTTTAGAAACTTCAATGATAGTTTGATAATTTGACAGACAAATTTTTGGTTTATTTAATTTAGAAAAAAAATCAAGCTTCAATTGTTCAAGTCATTCTGGTATTAATATAAATTCACTTTTATTATATTTTACAAGAATATAAAACTGCAATGGATGGGAGATTTAGAAAAATTTGAACTAAACCTTCAGAAACATTGAGAAGCACTACTCTAAATTGCAAATTGCAATTTGTGCCATGGAAAACATGATAGAGAATCACAGGGGAGAAATCAATTTGAGGAGGGCAGTGTTTGATGAGACCTGAAGGGTGAGGAGGAGCCAGGCAGGGCAGGAGGCAACCTGTGCAAAGGCCCTGGGGCAACAGAAAGAGGCAGCCTACAGAAGGAGCAGGGAAGGGTGGTGGGAGGGGGAGACAGACACAGGCTCAATCCCGTAGTGTGTGGAACAGCCACAGAACACTGGGAAGCGCTTTGGGCATTGGAGTGATATGGTCTGGTCTATGTTTAAAGGCTCCCTCTGCTGCTGTGGTGTGAAGCCAAAAAAGGCCAACTAAGGGAGGAAGGGCCCAGTCAGCACTAGCAGCTCCAGGGTGAGTGTCTTAGGAGATTCTAGGAGGATTTGTTCCCATGCAGTAAAAGACACCCGGGTTGGGGGTGAATACAGGGTCCACACGTGTGACACTGCCTTTCCTTCCTGCCCCTTTCTGGTTGCAAAGCAGAGAGCAACTCCATCCTGACACAATTGCAGCGTTTATATGTAAGATCCAAAAGGATGCCATGATGAGAACTTCTCATCTAAAGTCCAGGCCTGAGACAGGCTTTTCTTTCTTTCTTTCTTTCTTTTTTTTTTTTTTTGAGACAGGAGCCTCAAGCTGTCCCCCTGGGTAGAGTGCCGTAGCATCTCAGCTCACTGCAATCTCCACCTCCTGGGCTCAAGCGAGTCTCCTGCCTCTGCCTCCCAAGTAGCTGGGACCAAAGGTGCCCGCCACAATGCCTGGCTATTTTTTGGTTGCAGCTGTCATTGTTGTTTGTCAGGCCCGGGCTGGATTCGAACCCGCCACCTTAGGTGTATGTGGCTGGCGGCTTAGCCACTTGAGCCACAGGCACCAGCCTGAGATAGGCTTTTCAGAGCAGCTTTCTTGTTAAGGCCCAGCATACAAACCCCTTTAAAGAAACCACTTGTGGGGCAGTGCGTGTGGCTCAGTGAATAGTGAAATAACTTAGGGGACCTGGAAAATAGACTCGGACCCCCACTTAGGTTAATTAATTGGTAATTTATTTTACTTGCTGCAGGGGCTGCTGCTCCAAGAGACAGTCAGCAGCCCAGGTGTGAGGGTGAGTTACCTTTTATAGGCTTTAGCATATTACGGAAGTGAAAGCTGGCTGGTTAAGGGGTGGTTACAACTCAGGTAGTCATAGATATAGCGATGGAACGATGATAATTAATACAGTTTCAGTTGACAATGGATACATTTTATATCACAATGGTTATGGTTATACAACAGTAATTAATCAAGTCTCAGTGAGTTTTCCACCATTGTTCATCTACTGAGAACTTGGGGGTTTTGTGAAACTTTGGGATTTTTTTTCCTTGTACCTGAAGCTTGTTCTTGGCAACCCTAGGGGGAAGAAGGGCACCTGGGAACGCAGCTGGGAAACACGTTCTTGGCCACCCCTGGGGGGAGGAGGGACTTGCCTTGTTCCTGGAGACTCTGGGGGGAGAAGGGAGGAGGAGGGAAATGGGCTGGAGAGGGCAGGGCAAACAGGTGAAGGTGGTGGTGGGGGGAACAGGTGAGGGCTGGGGAACAGGAGTAGGCAGGGGAAAGAGGGCTGGGTTACAATACTATCTGCCTCTTCTGCAATCTGCTTAGCTTCTTTGAGCTGTGTTTTCTGGAGTTTCATCTTTTAAGTCCCGGTTTTCGATAACCTTCAGCCCTCTCTCACTCTCATCTTTAGTGGTCAGGGACTCTGAGCACCACCTAGCTCCTTTCAACCAGCTGGATCCTGTGGTTCAAGGAGGCTGCCTCAGCCTCAGCCCTGACACTGGCACGCCATCTGATTATCTTCTGTGCACTCGTTTATCAGCCCTTCATGGAAGAAATGTTGGTTCTTATGCAATTTGGCTAGTCAGATTCTGCCACAAAGGCCCGAGTCCGGCAGAAGCCCTGTCTTTCAGGACATCATGGGTAGGGCCGGGCAAGTTTGGTTGGCTCCTACACTTGCACTAATGTAGGAGAGAAGTACCATCTTTCCTCTCCCTTCATGTTAATTCAGAGAGTGGGTGTAGCAGTTGCAAGAGCTCCCAGTAGCAGGAAAGGGCCCCAGGCTGGAGGATGGCAGGCAGCCCTGTGGCCTCAAGCTTCTCTATGGAGGGAGGGCACCGGCTTCCTGGCAGCCCACTGCTGCCTCATTTCCTGAGCAGGAGGATGGTGGGGAAAGCTGCCATCAGTCCAGGCCAGGGGCAGACCCTCACCAGCCCCCAGGCCGCACCCTTTCACAGAAGATTCTTCCCACCCCTCATAAGCCAGAGAAGCACCCACTCAACTCGCCTGTTTTATGATTTTGAATGTCTCTGGAAGTGTTGGGTTCTTCTCATATAACAAAAATTGTTAGAGACGGTGAAAACTAATTGACAGTTGATCACTTGTCTTCTGCTTGTTACAAAGAATGAGATCCTGTTTAATACGTGTCAGTACTGTTCTAATCAAATTTACCTGAGGAATTATATTCTCTTATTTCTTTCTTTTTGTCAATAATGTCTATTTCAACCCACTAATCCAGCATTTTGTCAAAATGTTTCCTCTTAAAAAGGAGCTAAAATAGTTGTAACATTTGGAATAACTCCCTGCAAATCTGTACGTTTCTTCCCTGGAGTATCAAAGGTCTGCCTGCAGCCTGTGGTTTATAAATGGGCGTACTATGTTTGCAGATTTTATAAAATTAATTAGTGAGAATAATGTGACTCCCTACCAGGACTATTTTTGTTTTTGGTTCTTGACAACATTTGATATATTCATCTTTTTAAAATAAAAGAGAGGATAGTAATTTCTATTGACGTTCACATTCGTGAAATAAAGATTAAGGCAAATAAAGAAAGTCAAGGAGCACTAGTTTATTTTAGAACTACAAATTTAGGGAAACCAAAGTTTTAGTATATGTGTGCTTAGATTGATGCATAATCCGCTACCTTCTTAAAAGGAAATGGCTGATGTTTGTGCTGAGATACAGTTAGACCCTGAAGTGCCTTCCAAATAACAAAATAACAGTAAGTATAAGCCGTTGCCCATTTCTTGGTCCAGTTGTAATCTCCATGGCAGCTCTGCTCCATAGATCGTATCTGTAGTGACCTCGGATTAATCACGGTTTCCATTTAACTAGAATTCTCATCTCACAATGCATTTGGGTAGGAGGAGATTTATTAGAATCATCGAAGTGCAGAGAATAAATCTTGCAATTTACCTTTGTGATAGTAAGAATATGGAAGGTATTATTTCCATTTTGCAGAAGGCAACTATCCACATGAGAGAGTTTAAAATTGGTGATATTGTGCTCAGGCAACTCTTCTGTATTTCAAAAACTTCATAAATGTCTATTATTTGGCTTCCTCTTCCTCTTTTGAAGAAGGGTGCTATTTTAGAAAGGCTACTTTGCGTATTCATGGTAAAACTGAACAATATAAAATGAAACAATTGTAGATAACCCCTTAATTTTCACTCTCCCTTTGACATTTTTCTATGAGGACGTAAAGATTTGTTTGATATGCTTTCTATCATATAATTAATAAAACTTGCACAGTATTATAAACTATAGCAAAGCAATTTATTTTTTCCCAGGCTACAGTAGTCAATCACCTTTAAAAAACTTAATTGGTGCATTTTACTTTCAAGTGTGGGCACTCTTCTACAGAAATTATTTTAAAAATACTTTTACAAGTTATTAGCTCATCATCATTAATATGATCGTGCCTTCACTTTTTTGACTTGACTTTATTTTCAGTAATACTCTAACCCCCATAAAAATATTGTAGCAAATTACTTTATAGTTTCAAGAAGCGTATCATAATTGAAATCTGTCTATGAATATTATATCTTTCAAAAATTATATTAATGAGTTCATAGTTTATTCTTTCCAATAGTGCCCCATTTTTACAACTATAAAAATGAATGGGCTGGGTGTGGCGGCTCACACCTGTAATCCTAGCATCCTAGGAGGACCAGATGGGTGGATTGCC
Organism: Galagoides demidoff; assembly: GCA_963574575.1. Classification (NCBI taxonomy): domain Eukaryota; kingdom Metazoa; phylum Chordata; class Mammalia; order Primates; family Galagidae; genus Galagoides; species Galagoides demidoff. Next base: position 85,938 of record CAUYQV010025578.1, on the reverse strand, counting down.
CTGAGCTCAGAGGTTTGAGACCAGCATGAGCCAGAGTGAGACCCTGTCTCTACCAAAAAAAAGCTGGGCGTCATGGCAGGTGCCTGTAGTCCCAGGTACTTGGGAGGCTGAGGCAAGAGAATCACTGAAGCCCAAGAGTTAGAGGTTGCTGTGAGCTATGACGCCAGAGCACTCTACTGAAGGCCACAAAGTGAGACTCTGTCTCAATAAAAAATAAATAAATAAAAGAAAAAAAAGAAAAGAAAAAATGAATGAACTGCTGAATCCTCAGTAATGGATGCATTTTACAAACATGACACTGAGCCAAGAGAGCAATACAATTAGCATATGACTATGATATACATATTTCAAAGGCAGAAAATGGTAAAATAAAGCTGACTTCTTTAGGGATCTATGCCCCTGAGGTAAAAGTAAGCAAAGCCAAAGAAAGAAACGATTAACATAAAAATTATCTTGTTAGTGGTTCCTGAATTTTAGCCCTTGAAGGCACAGGGAGGAAGGAAGAAATGCATTTGGGGAGAGGGATTTACATGTTTGGGCCTTTGACAACATTAGCAATGTTCTGTTTCTTAACTTTGAAGGGTGAACAGTATAATGCTCACTTTATTGTTTATTAACACATAGGCTATATTTAATCAGTATTTTTTTCTGAAGAACATTTAGAAAGAATAGAAACAGAGAAAAGTAATACAGAGGATGGATGGAAAAAAAGCGCTGTTTTAGAAGTATAGACAAATTCTGTTGAGATTGAGTGAGAGAAAAATGGAGACAGCATCGATAAAACAATATAAGGAGTAAGAAGGAGACACAGTTGTGGGAAGACAGATGTTCAAAAATAATATTGGTAATTCCAATGAATTTGAAAACAGACAAAATGGGCAATTTCCTACAAAATACTAATCACTGACATTGACTCTGGAGGTAGATATCAACATCTGAATAGATTTGTAACTATGAAGGGAATTCAGCTGGAAACCAGATACCTCCATACACACACACACTCCCTTACATCTCCTACTCTCAGACTTGTGATAGGTGAGTTCCTCCAAAGTTATATGGAACAGATAATCTCTACCTTATATAAATTGTTTTAAAGAACAGAAAAAAAAATGAAATAATTCTTCTTCTTTTTTTTCTTTTAGAGACAGAGTCTCACATTACTGCCCTTGGTAGAGTGCCATGGCGTCACAGCTCACAGCAAGCTCTAACTCCTGGGGTTAGGCTATTCTCTTGCCTTGGCCTCCCAAGTAGCTGGGACTACTGGCACCTGCCACAATGCCCAGCTATTTTTTTGTTGCAGTTTGGCCGGGGCCATTTTGAACCCAACCCCCTTGGTATATGGGGCTGGTGCCCTACTCACTGAGCCACAGGTGCTGCCCAAAATGAAATTCTTCTTAACACATCTTATGAGGATTGTATAAAGTTGGAAAATAGTAGCCTGATCTCATGTATGGACATATATGAAAAACTAAAATAAATTTCAGCATATCAAACCAATAATGTATTTCAAAAAAATCATCATTGCCATGTAATGTTTATTCCAGGAAAGGAAAGATAATTTGACATTAGAAAATCTATTATTGTGTTTTAATGTAGCATGATACTAATAGAGAAAAACTATGGTCATTTCAAAATAAGTGGGAAAATTTTATTTATTTATTTTTATTTTTATTTATTTATTTATTTAGTTTTTTAGCAAGGCCAGGTGTGGTAGTTTATGGTGACGTACACCTATAGTTCCCAGCTACTCTGGAGCCCAAGGCGGTAGCATTGCTTCAGCCCAGGAGTTCGAGGTTGCAGTGAGCTTTGAGTATGCCACTGTACTCTCTAGCCTGGGCAACAGAGTGAGACCCTATCTCCAAAAACAAACAAATAACAACAACAACAACAAAACCCTTAGCAAACTAGGAATATAGGGAATGAACTTTCTCCATGAATGAATGAAAATAATAAAGAAAAAAAAGACTCAATTAATGGTGAAATGGCAAAAGTGTTCTCTTTAAAGTTAGAAACACATCCCCGATTTCTGGTCACTATAGCTGTTTCTATTCATTGTTGTACTGGAGGTTCTAACAAGCACATAGAACAGTGGTGCTCAGTGTTGTTGGCACCAGGGACTGGTTTCCTGAAAGACAATTTTTCCATGGATTGGGTGGAGGAGTGATGATTTCAGGATGATTCAAAAGTGTTACATTTATTGTGCACTTTATTTCTATCATTATATTGTAAGCTATAGGTTGTCCCAAATAGATGGGTAAAAGATTTAAAAATTAGAGGGAACTTTACGAGAAAATACTGGAGAATACATTTATGATAAGATAAGATAGGGAAAGAATTCTTAACTAATACACAAAAACACAAACCAACAGAAATAAGTAATACAATTGACTACTTTAAAAAAATCAAGAGAAATTCTTAGTAAGTTTGGCTACTTTAAAATTGAAGCATTCTGTTTATCAATAATTTCACAAAAAGAGGGTAAAAGTAAGCCTTATAAACCTACAAGTAAAAAATTTAAAAAAGATAAATAACAGAGAAATGATTAAATGACAAGAATAGACAATTTACAGAAGATGAATGGTAGATAAATATAAGAAAAGATGCCCAGTCTCACTAGAAATTAAGAAAATACAAATAGAACTGCAGCCATTAGGATGGCAAAAAGTTTAAAAGTCATACAATACAATTAATTATAGCAGAGGATATGAGAAATCATTTAATACTTTAGGAACATTAACATTATTTGATATTGGTACTTTGGAGAGCACCTTAGCATTAGTTAATGAAACTGAAGGTGTTCATATACAGCATGACAATTGCAGGTTATATCCTAATAGCTTACACCTGCAGATCTGGTCACCTCTGTATCATTAGTAATAGAAAACAAGGAAAACAATCTAAATGGCCATCAATAGGAGAATGATAAACTAAATTGTGGCATATTCATGGAAAAATTTCAAACATGATTGGTAGAAAAAAGCAGATTGCAAAAGGATGCATATAGTAGTCTATAAACACAAGCCCAATGAAAGTATAAAACCCCACAGGGGAATTATTAGCACTTGCTCCTGAAGAAACTATTCCCTGCAGAAGAGATGGTAATAGAATAGGGCATAGGACCATAGCTGCATCTGTAAGTTTTAATTAAAAAATGAACTAAAAATCACACAACATTATTGTTTAAAAATTCGTCTAGGTACTGAGCATTTATATTATATTATGCTCTATTTGATTTAAATATTTCACAGTTTACTTAAAATACTTAAAAACGAGACAGGATGAAAATATGTCAAAATGGCTTTTTTGGGGGGGGGGTTTCATATATACCAACAGCAGAGTTAAACTATTTGGACCATTGGGTGCATTGTTGAAGAAAACCATTCCTTACCTCAATGTGACAACTACATGCATAAAAACAGTATTAAATTGAGCATATATGAGGGTGGACAATTAAGTTCGCAAACCCATCAGAGAAAAGGTGGTACACACACACCTCACTGCTGATGACCTGACTCCGTAGTTGCCTTCTCAGTACCCGCCTTGGGAGGCTGTGGCACTTAGGCAATTTTGGAACTCTTTTCTGGCATGGCCATCAGAGCATCATTGTAGGACATCTGACAGGTTCAAGAAGTCATCTTGGAAAAAGTGCACTGAAGTGGGGACTAGGCCCCGGTATCAGTGCATAGCTTCCCAAGGCAGGGGGTAAACTTCAAAGGTGACCATATACCATGCAGCAGTAACACATGTAACATTTTCTCTAGGATGAATTTGCAAATTTGTCTGACCTTGTATGATGTGGTTTATTTTTTAAAGGGCAAATAACTTACTACTCCATTGTCTCAGTTTGTAATCAGGTTATGCTTTTCTGGAAATAACTTTCTGGCTTATTACATTTAAATTAAATAGCACTATCACATATTGACCCTATTCATCCATAGTTTTTGAGGTGTTTACTTGAAACAAGGGTGAGATGGCTCTTTGAGAAGGGCAGTAACTTTTGAGCACATACTAGAAGAATTTTGATTATATATTTTAGGCACATCTTTATAGTTATAATGGCTTAAAAATCTTTCAACTTTGTGTGGAAATCTGTTTTATATTTGAGAACATCAGAAATTAAATCATTTCCATGGTTATTACTCCATTTAATTTTGCTGAAATTACCTGTTGTTGAATTGATAAATTTGAGAGAGTTGATCACTGTCAATGTGTAGAGGTTAATGTGGAAGCAATATTTTTTAAAATCAATAACAGTGTATCCTTTTTTGTTTTTAACAACTTTAAATGAGATATAATTTGCCTTCTACAGAATTGTCCCTTATTGACTATACAATTAAATGAATTTTAGCAGACTGTGTACTCACCACAACACTTTAATTTTAGAACTTTTCCATCACCTTCAAAAGAAGCCTCGTGTATTTACAACCACTTCCCATTTCTCCCTCAGCCACAGGCAACCACTAGACTTACTCCTTCCCTCTGCATTTGCTTGTTTTAGACATTTCATATAAATGGAAGCATACCCTGTGTGCTCTTTGTGTCTGGTTTCTTCTACTGGGCATAACATTTTTTAGGTTTATCCATATCGTAGCATGTATCAACACCTAACAAAGTGCTTTTTTAGAGCTAAATGATATTCCGTTGTATGGGTAAGCCACATTAACCAGCTATCAGTTGATGGATATGAGAGTTGTTTCCACTTTTTGTCTATTGTAAATATTGCTTTGTACTGTGAACACTTTAGGTTTGCATTTCCCTAATGCCACGATGTTGGACATCTTTTCATCTGCTTATTGACCATTTTCATATCTTTTTGGGTAATGTCTATACAAATCCTTTGCCCTTTTTTTTCTTTTATTAATCTCTCTCTCACTTTTAAGTTGAAAGGGTTCTTTATATATTTTGGATACAAGCCTTTTGTTGTCATATGATTTGAAATGCTTGAGTTGTATTTTCACTTTCTTTGTGGTATCTTTCGGAGAGTGATAGTTATAAATTTTGATCAATTCCTACTTATCAATTTTTTTATCGTTGTGTTTTTGACATATATATAAGAAATCATTGCCTAATGAAAGATTGTGATGATTTACTCTTAAGATTTTCTGTGAACCTTGGGTGGCACCTGTGGCTCAGTGGGTAGGTTGCCAGCCCCATACACTGTGGGTAGCGGGTTTGAACCCAGCCCCAGCCAAACTGCAACAAAAAAATAGCCAGGCATTGTGGCAGGAGCCTGTAGTCCCAGCTACTTGGAAGGGTGAGGCAAGAGAATTGCCTAAGCCCAAGAGCTGGAGGTTACTGTTAGCTGTGACATGACAGCACTCTACAGAGGGCAACAAAGTGAGACTCTGTCTCTTAAAAAAAAAAAAGATTTTCTATGAACCATTCTAGTTCTTATATTTATGTCTGTGGTCAGTTATGAGTTCATTTTGTGTGGTGTGAGTTAAGGATCCAATTTCACTTTTTAGCATGAAGATCATCTAATTGTCTCAGCCCTATTGGTTGAAAAGACCATTTATTTCCTTTGAACTTTCTGGAAGCTAATCATAAAGAAAAAGTTTATTTCTGGGATTTTAATTCTATTTCATTCATTTATATATTTATCTTTATGCTGGTATCACTCTGATTATTGAAGCTTTGTAGTTAGTTTTATAATTGGGCAACAGAGTGTAAGTCTGACTTTTTTTTCTTTTTCAAGTTTTTTTAGGTTCCTTGTATTTGCCTGAGGATTAATTTTCGATTTCTTTAAAAAAGTTAGCTGGGATCTTGATAAAGATTATATTAAAAATGCAGATGAATTCTGAGAATACATATATTCTGTAGGAAGATGAGATATCTCTTTATTTATCTGGGTCTTTTGAAATTTCTTTTAGCAATATTTTATGATTTTCCGAGTATAATCTTGTTCTTTGGCTAAATTTATTCCTAAGTATATTCAAATTCTTCTTGATACTATTGTTGGGTTTCAAGGCAGCTGCCTATGTCCTAAAATGTCTGATGTTAGAGGGAAGCCTTCAGCTCTTCTCTGTTAAGTAAGAAGTTAGTTTGAAAGTTTTTCATAGGTGCCTTTATCACGTTAAGCAAGCTCCCTTCTTTCCCTCCTTGGTGGAGGGTTTATGGGAAATGGTGTGGACTTTGTCAGTTGCTTGCTTGGCATCTATTGAGTCGATCATGTGTTTTTTGATCTTTACTCTACATTGTATTAATGTGGCCTTTTTAATTCTAGGTCTTCAGTCTTGCTGGTGAAGCCTGCAAAAAAGTGATATTTAATGTACCTTCTAAACTAGAGGCAGACAAAATAATTGGCAGAGGTGAGAAATTTCAAAACGGACTTTTGAAATCAGACAATCTTATTAGTTGACTGTTTGCCTAATTCATATGCATCATCATTCTTTGGACTCAGGTATATGACTTTTGGCCAAAGATAAATATACATATTGTAAAAGACTCACACTGTATTGTTAAGGAAACTTTTGTTTATTTATTCAGGTGTGTGGGGTGTGCAGCTCAGCCTTGTCATGATTCAATGTGCTCATCTTTTTAAATGGGCGATCCTTTTTATAAGCGTATTAGAAGCGTCATAAAGGTTAAAAACGTTATTTGATAGAAACGTATTCAAGGATTATTTTTTAACTAACAAAAAATTATCATTTTTAAATAATGTAAAACGGTTAAGATGTTTGGAAAATGCAAAGTAAGGGATTATTTCATTCCACTTGGTGCTTTTGAAGAGGATGGTATAAATTGTTTTAATACCTTCCTTTGGTTGCATGGCTTTCTGCTTTATAACTTGAAGATTTTTACCTGCAGTTAATTTGAAAGAGTGCCTCCGATCTGCAGCCCTCATCCAGTGGAGTGACCCTGCTTTCCGAGTTCTAGATGATGGGTCTGTGTACACAGCCAGTGCTGTTGTGTTGTCTGGTGAGAAAAGATCATTCACCATATGGCTTTCTGACACAAAGAAACAGATTCGGAAGGAGATTATCGTGCTCCTGGAACATCAGAAGAAGGTATTCCATTGAGTATTTTGAGGCATCCATTTCTTTTCATTAAAATACTTTCATTAAAAATGCAAAGAGGACCAAAGGTGATATTTCTCTCCTTCCCTCCTCTCCTTCTCCTCTCTTTCTTCCCCCTTCTCTCTTCCTCTCTCCCTCGCATTCTTTTTTCTTTTTTTCTGCAGTTTTTTTTGGTCTGGGGCCAGGTTTGAACCCACTACCTCCGGTATATGGGGCCGGCACCCTACTCCTTTGAGCCACAGGCACCGCCCTCTTTCTTTCATTTTTAACACTATGTCAACATGGGCTTTGGATTGACTTTGTTAAATCTAAATGATACTTCCTTGTGAAGGTTTCTTCCACCTCTAAATTCCAACTAATGGCTTTTGTCAGCAGTGTCGGTTTCGTTACCCCTCTATCATAGCGTTCGGAATTTTTCATGATGCAAACAATTTATCATGAAGAGTGTTGTCACGAAAGTAGTCACAAAATAATGAAAGGCTTAGACTGGATTACATCAATGTTAACAATATTCATGATAAAGCTAATTAAAATAACTGCTTAGTACTTTATTAAATGAATAGTAAATTGTTGATAAATTAATTTTTATGAAATAAAATGTCTCCCATGGAACATCATGAAATAAATGGATAACACTAAAAAGTCTAATGGAACTTTTTGCAGTGACAGAAATGGTCTATATCCTACACTGTTTGATATGGTAGCCCAGTTCTAATGGCTGCTGAATACTTGGGGTGGCTAGTGCAACTGAAAGATAGAACTTTTCATTTTATTTAATTCTAGTAAATACATTTTTATTGTTTTTAGACAGAATCTCCCTCTTTTCATCCTGGGTAGAGTGCGGTGATATCATAGCTCAAAACAACCCCAAACTCTTAGTCTCAAGTAATCCTCTTGCCTCAGCCTCCCTAGTAGCAGGATCCACAGATGCCCACCACCACGCCTGAATAGTTTTTCTATGTTTAGTAGAGACAGGGTCTCACTCTGGCTTAGGTTGGTCTAGAACCCCTGAGCTTAAGCAATTCATGCACCTTGGCCTCCCAGAGTGTTAGGATTCATGGCTGTTGGTAGTTAGTAGATATCATGTTGGCAGTGCACATAGAGCACTAAGGAGTGAAAGACCTGAGTTTTCATTCTGTGGTTCACCTGAGAAGGTGAGGTTTTAACAGAAAAAACAGGTGCGTTCAGTCTGGAGATTGTTATGGAGAGGAAGTGTTCTGTATTTGGGATAAAGCAAGATGGACTAAAAGTAAAGTGATGAATTTCCTTACCTGAAAGTACGGTCTGTATTAGAAAGGTTTACAAAAAAAAAAAATTCCAAAGGGTACACGTCAAATCAATTAAGAGCAAAGTATAAATGTCTTAGTACAACAGTTAAATAAGTGGGGTGAAGGCCATGTTAACCAGTTTGATGTAAGCATTCCAAATTGTATATAAAATCAGCACAGTGTACCCCATAAATGCATCAATGTACACAGTTATGATTTAATAAAAAAAATTAAAAAAATTTAAAAAAAGAGGTTTGCTTCCAGAAAAAAAATATTAATGAAAGAAAGAAATTCCCAGCTGGGTGAGGTGGTTCACGCCTGTAATCCTAGCACTCTGAGAGGCCAAAGCAAGCAGCTGGCTTGAGTTTATGAAGTCAAGACCAGCCTGGGCAAGAGTGAGACTCCGTCTCTAAAAATTAGCTGTGTGGTGTGGTGGGCGCCTATAGTCCCAGCTATTCAGGAGGCTGAGGCTAGAGATCACTAGCGCCTAAGAGTTAGAGGTTGCTGGTTGCTGTGCACTATCATGCCATAGCCATGGCACTCTACTGAGGGCAACAAAGTGGGACTCTGTCTCAAAAAAAAGAAAAGAAATTCTATAGCTTATGAAACTTTTACAATATGGGTATAATCTTTCTTATCTTTCTAGTGCAAAAAGATTGTATTTACTAACTAACTTCAGGATGGGAATTCCTGAGCCTGAGTCTCCAGACAAGCATTAGGTTTACAGGCTGTCCACTATTGTACAATAAAATATCCTGAGAAGCTTTTGTTTATTTTTTCTTTCTCTAAATTCAGGTGTTGAAGAAAAGACAAACTAAAGAGATTGTTCTCAGACGTGCCAAGAGGAGATGGGCGCCCATTCCTTGCTCAATGCAAGAAAATTCCTTGGGCCCTTTCCCTTTGTTTCTTCAACAGGTAGGATTTCATTCCTTCTGGTGGAGACTGCTTTCGTTCTGGGTGTGTTTTGTTCCACTTTAATAACTCTGTAAGCATTTAGAAATAAACTGAACTGATTGAAGATGTTCATGAGGTATAATAAAAGTGGGTAAAATTGAGGGAAACAATCACTAAAAAATAGTAATATGAGGAAGACTCTAAAGCCACTGAGTGACCTTTGTTCATTCCGTTAGCAGATAGTTACTGAGTATGTACCATATCCTGTAGAAGGCGCCTCTCTCGATCCTAAATAAATTTGAAATAAATTTGACCATGGCCCTTACTCTCATGTGGTTTGTTGGCTGAGAAAAGGCGATAGAAGGAGGCTAAGGATTAGAACACTTAATGGTGGGTGTTAGGATTCTACGATAGAGATATAGATCTGATCACACATGGGATGAAGACCACACTGAGATAAGGAGGTAAAAAGCAAGAAAAGGCTTTGAGGAGGAGATGTCTGAGTAGAGTCCTCAAGGATGGGAAAGTTCTGTGCAGGTGAATGATTGTGGAAGAAAAGAGAAGTACAGTGGTGAGAGGAAGTATGGCCCCCCTACAGGAGCTCTGGGTACCTTGGTTTTCCTAAATGTGATAGGGGGGTGGAACAGGGAGATGGGTTAGAAGAAGCAGGGAGCTGTCAAACCGTTATGGGCTGTACCTATTCTGCATAGAACTTTAACTTTATCCCAGAACCAAGGAGGAATTTTTAACCAGGTTAAGGACACGATCAAGTTTACTTCACACATTGAGACCTAAGTGAAACATACACAGTTGAAACAATTCCTGAAGTAGAGCTATGGGCTTGTGCTTGCCTTTTTTTCCTTAAATTTCTATTACTGTGATTTCTGTTTAATATTGACAGTATGACCTGTGTGGTCCTTGTCTAATTTTTAAATATGCTTCCAGATGAGTCTTTCACACTTATTTTTTATTGTATCCAGTGCTAGACATTTGTTTCTTCTTCACAAATGTCATAACTGAAACCCTGATGAGGCATACTAAGAAATGTTTTTGGAATGCCAAAGTTATACTAATCATAGCTCATTTTAGCCTTTGCATTGCTAAACTCATCACCACCTCTTAGTCTTCATTTCCTTGACATACGTACATTTGACGCAACTGACCTTTCCCCCCTCCTGGAAATATTTTCTTCATTTGGCTTCTAAAACATCACTCACCTAGTTTTCCACTTACATCATTGACCACTCCTTAGTACGTTTACCACTCTCATCCCCCAACCCAGTCTCTATATTTTGGAGAGTTCCAGGACTCAGGTAATTCATCTTGTCTTTTGTTTTTTGATATCCATGCTCTCAGTGATCTCATCCCATATCATAGCTCTAAATACCATTTATACACTGGATAGTTAACACTTAGTATTTCCAGGTGAAACTACCTAATGAATATTTACTTCTTCTTGGAAGATTGATAGAATTTGAAACTTGGGCTCGGCGCCTGTGGCTCAAGTGGCTAAGGCACCAGCTACATACACTTAAGGTGGCAGGTTCGAATCCAGCCCGGGTCCGCCAAACAACAATGACAGCTGCAACCAAAAAATAGCCGGGTGCTGTGGCTGGGGCCTGTGGTCCCAGCTACTTGGGAGGCGGAGGCAGGAGACTCGCTTGAGCCCAGGAGTTGGAGGTTGTTGTGAGCTGTGATGCCACAGTACTCTAGCCAGGGGGACAGCTTGAGGTTCTGTCTCAAAAAAAAGAATTTGAAACTTAACACTCACAAATAAAATGCTTGATTTTGCTTCTAAAAACATTTTTCCATCTCAGTTAATGGCAGTTCAATCCTCTAACTATGTGAGCCTTGGAGTCTGATTTAAGAGGTTTTCGTTGTAGAAAGATTACTTCTCTCCACATGGTTAACAGATAGGGATTTGGAGTTTATAGAATTGTTGGGAGGACTGAAGAAGCAAATATTAGTCAAACTTTCAGAAACATGTTCCCAAGCTAGCTATACCACGGAACCCACAGCGAGGGATGTGTTACTTCCTCTATGGTGGTGAAGACATTGATTCTAGAACCAGAGTGTCACTGGCACAGTCAGAAAAGCACTACAACCTGAAAAAGGTTCCTCCTCATACAGCTTTAGAACAGTTTTCCAGTGACTCCAGCCAGTGTTAGCAGTTCATAATCTGTCTCTGATCATCCACAACGGTGGTGAGTAACAAGGAGTACTTCTGCTGCGGCATGAAAAAAACAAGCAAACAAAACAAAACAAAAACAACAAATGGTATAAAAAGCAAAGGAGAGAAAAGAAAGGAAATCCGTTTAAACTCCGATGCTGGCGAAAACAGCAGAAGTGGCAAAAACAAGACCTCTGCCTCCCTTATGACTTCCAAAATCACGTGCAAGCACATCTGATTGTCCATATTTAAATTCAGAACTCTGGTTTGAAGAGTTTCTGCAAAATATAAGGTTTTTGGTTTGTTTTTGTTTGAATCTTTCTAGGATCTATCCTGGAAGGACATTGTAGAAGGAAAATCAAGCAGAAGGTGAACCCCAATTTACCATATCCATCTATTCTTCTTATAACTAAACTTTTAATTCCTATATTATTACAGGAATGGTTATAGCTGTATTTTATCAAGATCCCAAATAATAGTGACTTAAGAAAGACAGGTTTATGCCTCTCCTATTAAAATGTGATTTAGGTAAAAGGGTTTGATCTGAGAAAACACCAGGGACCCAGGATTTTTTTATTTTTTAGCCTGATCAGCTCCACCAGTCCAAGGTGGCTCTTCACCGTGTCCAAAAGGGAGAACAAACTTCCTCCCATTACCCTGACCTTTCTGTGGGGCTAATTGCAAGGGAGACTGAGAAATGCCTTTCTTTGGGGCAACCTTATGCTCAGCTGTTAATTCTAATACTAAGGAAGATGGGCAGAGCAGACTTTAAGCACCCTCTGTCATAGTATCCTTGACTTTCTTTTCCTACGGCACATTCTTGTAGCTATACCAATAGATTGTATCCAGAATCCAGCCACTTCTCACTGCCTTTATTGCTACCACATTAGTCTATCAAACTATCATTGTTCCCCTGGATGACCGCAGTAAGTAAGTGGTCTATCTGCTTTTTCCTTTATTCACCCACCTGAATCTAGTTAAGAACAAGACAGCGAATATTACCCTTTAAAAACAGAAATCAGATGATGCCATTCTTGTGTAAATTAATTTCTCTGGTGGTTTCCCATAGGACACATCCTTGGATTCTCTGTGACATAGTCCCCATGACCGTATGGCATCTTTATTGCCTATTTCTCTTCCCTGTTCTCTTTCTCTGCCAATCACAGTGCTTCCTTGGTACTCCTGGAGTAGTCCAGTCACAGCTTTGAGCTTGTTATTTCCTTGCCAGGAGGAGCTTTTGCTGTTTATCCTTAGCTCATTCTTTTAATTTTTGTCAGTTTCCCTCCCCAAGGTACACTCCAATTGGCATGCCTCTCATCTGTACGATGAGAGTCCCTATTTGCCTTACTTTTGGCAATAATAGGTATTACTATTTTTTATTGAAATCATCACCTTAAAATGAAAAAATATATATACATACACATGGATGAGTGTATCAGCTACATATAAAAATATAGTTTTAACTGAATTTAATTTTAATTTTTTTTGCATACTTTTTTTTCTTTTAGGTTCAGTCTGATGCAGCACAGAACTATACCGTCTTCTACTCAATAAGTGGGCGTGGAGTTGATCAAGAACCTTTAAATTTGTTTTATATAGAAAGAGACACTGGAAACCTGTACTGCACCAAGCCCGTGGATCGTGAGGAATACGATATTTTTGATGTAGGAGTTTCATGGATACCCTGGATGTGATATTATTGCACTGTTTCTTTTGCTACTCATTCCAGCTGGTCTTCCCTGTCTACTTGCACTCTCTGCTTAGGATGTATCTTAGAGTTAAAGAAAAGTTGAATGCACGGTGTTTTGGAATACTTGGTTAGCCCTTTATCTCAACTTCTGTTAGGCAAGTCTGAAGTGAAGCAAAGAGGTTTAATTACATTTGGATGTAAATTTTAGTAAAGTTCCTGACAATTGGTTTTGCTTATGAGATAATCTCTCTTTTTCTCTGGTCACAGAAACATTTCTTTCACAGGTGTGATTCTTTGATCATGTCTGAGAACTAGATAAGGAAGCAAAAGTGGGAGAGCAAACCTAAATAAGGGTTGCTAAGCCCGAGTTCTGATACGGATGAGCTTCTAGTCAATGGGGGAATAACTCAGACAGTTTTCAGTAGAATATGGTAAATGCTGTGGGGTCATCTGCAGTTCCAAGGGGAATGATTCTTCATTGGAAAGTGGGATTCTGTTCCCAGAAGAAAAGGGAGGAGATGCCATATAAGCAACTATGACTGACGTCCCCCATGTGACATTCTCGGCTTTTGGTTAGACAATGTTCAATTCAGTGTTCTGATCATACGCTGAGTAGAAATACACTCTCTTTGAAATTACATGGCTTTTAATTAATTAGCAACAGGGCAATCAGTAAATACATTTTGTGAGATAAACTTTTATAAATATGTGATCTCTTGGGTAAAACAATAAAAGGGCTTGGTAGTGACAAGGGTAGGAATCATTGACTTATTTAGAGGATGCAGGAAGGATTTTTCCCATTGCAGTGCATTTAATTGTTTACCACAGAACTGTCTGATTATGGAGAAAATAAAGGGAAGGTTAGAATCATTCCTTCCTTCTCTGCACTGTGATCTAGGTTTTTTTGGAAGTAGCCCTTTTCACCAAATAGTAGATGCTCTTTGTAGTGGTTAAAGTGTTTTCCCATTCAATGCTTTGACAATTTTAAAAGCATTGAACAAAAATACAGATCTTTGATGTGGATTATCATTGAGAAGACTTGCAAAGAAGGCAGTAAAGCATCTAATTCTCTTCTGCTGGAATCTGATTGAACACGCAGTTAGCCTTGCCTTTCCCTGTTTTGCAGTTGATTGCCTACGCCTCCACCGAGGACGGCTACTCAGCAGACTTGCCTCTTCCACTGCCCATCCGAGTAGAAGATGAAAATGACAACCACCCTGCTTTTACGGAAGCAATTTATAATTTTGAAGTTTCAGAAAGTAGTAGACTTGGTAAGTCTGCTTTTAAGAATAAAACATATATATGTGTGTGTGTGTGTGTGTGTGTGTGTGTATTTTGAGACAGAGTCTCACTTTCACACTCTGGGTGTGTCATATGTGGTGTCATAGCTCACAGCATCTTCAAACTCTTGGGGCTCAAGTGATCCTCTTGCCTCATCCTGTCGTGTAGCTGGGACCAAAGGCGTCCACCCACAACGCTCAGCTAGTTTTTCTATTTTTAGTAGCGATAGGGTATCACCCTTGCTCAGGCTGGTCTTGAACTCTGGAGCTGAAGCAATCCATCTGGCTCACCTCCCAGAGTGTTAGGATTACAGGGCAAAACTTACCATTTTAATATGTTCATGTATACTTTTTGAGACATTGAGCTTTTCATATGCAGAGACAGATCATTCTGAGATAACATTCAACTGGTATCTACTTACTGGAAAAGATTTAATACCAAATCCAATCAATATGGGCTTTACCAGATGTTACAGGAGTTTTTATTTTTGTCAATATGACACTAATTAACTATAAAGGCAGCTAACAGTCAAGCTTTGTGCAGTATTTGATGTATATATTTTATTTCATTTCCTCATCCCGTGGGCTTTCCATCATTCTCATCTCCAAGAGAGGACATGGACAATTCAAGGTGGGGGGGCTGGGGAACCAGGGAGCAGGGAGAAGGGAAGGGAGAGGGGGATAGGGAGTCACAGTGCATGGCACACCTCTTGGAGGTGGGACACAACTGTAAGAGGGACTTTACCTGACAAATGCAAACAGTGTAACCTAATTCTTTGTACCTTCAATGAATCTGAACCCATAAATAAAAGAAAAAGAGTTTGGGGTTGCAGTGATGATGCCATTGCACTCCAGCCTCAGTGAGATAGAGTTAGACTCTGTCTTAAAAATGAAAAAAAAGAAATAAAGAAAAAAAAAAGAAAGAAATACAGTACAGGCAGTCCCTGAGTTACAAACATCCAACTTAGGTACAACTAGCACTTATAAACGGAGGCTGTTACAGGAAGTCCCCAAGTTACAAATACGTAACTGACCTGACGTGTGACTTGCATTTACAAATGGAAACTATTACAGGTAATAGGTAAATGTATCTGTTCTAACTTATGTACAAATTCAACTTAAGAACAAACCCACAGAACCTGTCCCATTCGTAACCTAAGGACTGCCTGTAAGTACCATAAAGAGTTATGGGAGGAGACTGTTCATTACATTAATATGTATGTGTAAATTATGGACACAGAATAGAGATGATGGCGTGTTAGATTTGGAAGGAAAATAATTAAAATAAACACAGAAACAAGTAAGAATAATTATTAGGGAATCTATCTCTTTAAATAGCTTTTTTATCAAAAGTACTCAGTATAATGAAAAAAGTACAAAAAGTTAGCCAACTCTCAGCAAGTAGCTTTGGATCTGGCCAAAAACAAATGTAGGGAATAAAAAAAAAAAGAGAGAGAGAGAGAGAGGACATGTGGGGTAGAATGAACAAAAACCTTAAAATCAGCATACATATTTTTAGGAGGGTGTTAAATAGCATTCACTGAGGATACAATTATTTTAAGCTTTAATAAATATTCACTTCTTTTAAAATCACTACCTCACGACTTCCAATTTAGAATGTGTGCTGGAATAATTTCAGAGAAACTTACATGGCATATTCTCCATCCTAAAAACTTACTCTTCCATGTGACAAACCAAAGTATTTCATTTTACCTGGCTCTTAAATGTGGCATTCGGGATGGCTTCTGAGGATTGCAGTGTAGAGAACAGCCATTTACAGTGAAGTTGAAAGCACATGAACTCAATAAAAAAAGGATGACTCTGATAACTTGCCTGTTAAAGTTTCCAGTAGTTAGATCTTCCCTGCCTTATTCTATTTGCTTTTTGTCTTTATAGTTTACTTTGTAAATGTAATGTCATTGATGTTAACTTGTTTATTCCTCACGTGGGACAATATAAAACTAAAAATATCATTGGTTCGGAGGTTAAGAAACCTAGTTTTGGTTTCTTTTTGAATATATTTTATTGTGTATAGGTGGAGTTTACAACATGATGTTATAGGATGCATATAAATAATGGCTATGGTAGTGAGGGAAACCTAGTTTTTGATGTAGGGTCTGTTATTAATTCACTGTGGGAACTCATGAAAGTTCCTTTGAATTTTCTTTTCTGTAAAAGTAATTAATTATGTTACATAACCTATAATGTTTTTAGCCTTACAATTTTACTACTCCAGACTTTGTTACATTTTCCCTTCTTCAGAAAGGGGTAATTGGTTTCAGATTCTTTTCTGACAATTCTGTTCTGTTCAGTTGTAACAGAGAAAAATAAAGGACAAATGCTTGGATGTCCCAATTCATCCAGGGTGCTTTAAACACATTACGTCAGTAGGGTCAGGCTAGTTAAGGCTGTGATACTAAGTTGGTGAAGTGAATGAGTGAAATCAGAGACTAGCAAAAAGATCACAGGAATGAGAGACCAGAGTGCTGAAGTTCAATTTGACCATTATACGTATAATTACTGTATACCCCCCCCCCCAGTTGGTAGGTACTAATCAAAAGTCCCATTAAAATCCGAATTACTTAGGAGACGTGGTTTATTCCTGTAGCTAGGTTTGTTATCCCCATATGTGGGAATACTACAAAAAAATTAAAATTATTTTTGATTGACATCTAACTAATTTTTTAGTGATTTACTATCAGACATTTTAAATTGTGAGCAAGATTAAAGTATACCTTAATTTTCAGCCTCCGAGTATTTTATATGATAAATTTGAAGTCATGTTCATCAGGACTATGTAATGATGCAATACTTCTTTTAAATGTTTTTAAAAGAAATACACTTTAAACTAGGTTTTCACCACCACTGTTAAAACTTTGAAAATGGATGTACTTCTAAATATAGAGGGGGTGCCAAAAATGTATGCACATTTGCAGAGATGTTATCTACATTACATCTTGCAGTTGAATTGAAGGCACTGTGACTGGGCAAGGTACCCGGACATGCTACCCATGCCCGCTTTACCTGTAATTCATATACTTTTGGGGATGATGACATTTACTTCCAACAAGATCTCTTAAAAAGTGCATATGTGTTTTTGGCACATTAAAACATTATTTTTTTGGCACATTTGGTAGTTAGCAATTTTGGAAATTAAAGGATCTTTTCGTCTTTTTTTTTTTTTTTTAAATGTGTAGGTACTTCAGTGGGGACGGTGTGTGCCACAGACAGAGATGAACCTGACACAATGCACACGCGCCTCAAGTACAGCATTTTGGAGCAAACGCCTAGGTCACCCGGGCTCTTCTCTGTGCATCCCAACACCGGCGTCATCACCATCATCTCTCATTATTTGGACAGAGAGGTAGCTTGCACCCTCCCTGGAGTTTCATTTCCTGGGAGAATTGAGCCCCTTTTCCCATTGACTATAATTTGCTATCTGCTGGATTAAGTTTTTAATTTTATTTTAGGTGTAAGACAATTAGAATTCCTGGCATTTTTCCCATTTGTTATATTAATTTTATTTCTTCATGTGTAAGAGTCCCCACTAGGCATAGAAAAACAGATCAATCAGTAGTTAGAAGAAGTAAGAAGAAAAAGTTTGCTCTAAAAATTGTTACTGAATATTATTTTATTTTTTATGTGTGGTTAGTTGGTTCCAGTTCAGCAAAGGTTTCAGTTCTCATGTAGGGCATGTGGTTTTGCTTGTTACACAAGTATAGATAATACCGATTCTTTTTTTATTTTTTAGACAGAGTCTCACTATGTCACCCTATGTAGAGTACTGTCGTTGCTCATGGCAACCTCAAACTCCTGGGCTTAAGCGATTCTCTTGCCTCAGTCTCCCCAGTGGCTGGGTCAATAGGCACCTGCCACAATGCCTGGCTATTTTTTTGTTGCAGTTGTCATTCTTGTTTAGCTGGCCCAGGCCAGGTTCGAACCTGCCACCTTCAGTATATGTGGCTGGCACTGTAACCACCATGCTAGGAGCATAGCACCAATACCCTGATTTTATCCAGTTATTATAGATATGTGTGCTTTTCACTGGGAAAGGATTAGTTGAAATAAACTTGATGCATTATTTCAAATATGTAACACTTTTTGGATGATATTAATATCATATTATGATGTATATAGGATTTTACGTTCAACTTTATGCATTATTTTCATTGATTTTTAGAATTTCTTTGTTTCACTAGAGAGGTGCTATATGCAGTTTATAGAGCAGAAGGTCTGACTGTCAGAATGTAAAATTATTGCCCTGGATAATCTTTTGTTGTTGTTATTCTGTCCATTTTGTCAGCCTCTAACTTGCAACCATACATTATTGACTAAGGCAGAGGAATCAATTTCATATGTAGAACATGGCTTTATCCAACTGCCTTAGTGTTTCCCAATACAAATAGAGTACTGTCAGGGAAGGGCTGTTAGGACGGGGTGAGCCACTGAAAAGAAGTCAAAGGGATTTGATGCCAAAGAAAAAGGAAGGGATTGTGGGAATCCATGAAAAGGAATCAAAAGTAGACAAAGGTTGGAATTGTAGTTATTATTATTTTTTTTTCTTGGAGACAGAGCCTCAAGCTGTCACCCTGGGTAGAGGGCCATGCATCACAGCTCACAACAACCGCAAACTCTTGGGCTTAAGTGATTCTCTTACCTCAGCCTCCCAAGGAGCTGGGACTACAGGCACCCACCACAACACTCGGCTGTTTTTTGGTTGTAGTTGTCATTGTTTGGCAGGCCCAGGTTGGATTCGAACCCACCAGCTCTAGTGTATGTGGCTGGTGCCTTAGCCACTTGAGCAACAGGCACCGAGCCAATTGTAGTTTTTTTTTTTTTGTGAATCTAGAACATTTTACATTATAAACATAAAGATAAATAGGAAAGTTTGAAGAGGATGGTATCTATGTGCTTTTTATCTGTAGAGTATGTAGAGATGATAATCACGTGAATCTGTGATGATTTAACAGGTTGCAATCAACAGGGTAAAAAATAAGGCTTAGAGGTGGCGCCTGTGGTTTAGTGAGTAGGGTGCCGGCCCCATATAACAAGGGTGGTGGTTCCAACCCGGCCCCAGCCAAACTGCAACAAAAAATAGTCGGGCATTGTGGTAGGCGCCTATAGTCCCAGCTGCTTGGGAGGTTGAGGCAAGAGCATCGCCTAAGCCCAAGAGCTAAAGGTTGCTGTGAACTGTGATGCTATGTCACTGTACTGAGGGTGACAAAGTGAGAGAAAAAAAATAAGGTTTAGAAAAATTAAATTTAAGTTTACCCACTACAGTTTGGGGTTCAACCTGAGGTCTGCTTGTTTGGTGAAAACAACAAAACAAAACAGAACAAAACTTGCCAAGATTTAGCAGGGAACAACCATAGCGGCGTGTGTGTGGAGGGAACAACATCAGAAGTTTGGAAATGAACATGGGAGATAAAGAAACCAGTGAACTGAGAGGAAGAAGAACAGGGTCTCAGAGAGTTTTAAAAAGACTACGGGGGGAGTGTTCTAAGGTGGGAATATTGATTTTCAATGTGGAATGGAGATCAAGTATCATGAGGAGTGAGGGAAGGGAGAGAGAAGCAGAACCTAAAGAAAAGTAAAAGAACGAAAGTGGTCAGTAAAGACTGGTAAGATAGGGTGGCACCCAAGACTAGAAGCACCAGCCTGGCCCTGGCCTGCTGCTAAAGCAACAATGACAACTGCACCAGCACCAACAAAAAAAGAGCCGAGTGTTGCGGTGGGCACCTGTAATCCCAGCTACTTGGGAGGCTGAGGCAAGAGAATCACTTAAGCCCAAGAGTTTGAGGTTACTGTGAGCTGTGACTCCCCAGCACTCTACTGAGGTGACACAGTGAGACTCTGTCGCCAAAAAAAAAAAAAAAAGAATAGTAAGATGAAAGAGAAAGCTAGCAAAGATGATTGGCCCACAGACTTCAATTCACTATCATCACCATTTGCAAAATTCCCCTGCCAAATCCAGCAATTACCTTGAATCCCTGTCTTTTGTTGACACTTGTTGAAATTCTCTCTTTCCTTAAATTTCTAGTTCTTCTCCTGCTTCTCTGATATTTTCTTTGCAGGGACTTTGCATCATTGTATTCAAGCCATGATTGAAATGCAATGCTGTCCTTCCTTATATACTCAACTCTCCGATCCTGCAGCCTTTCCTGAATAATCTTATTCCTGCCATAATTTCAACCACATGCTGATGTCTTTCAGATGGGTTATTTCTGGCCACAGACTCTCCTTATGCATTTTCTGTAATTGGTTGGTGATATCCTAGTCCCCCAATCTCTCCAGTGGAACACTTAGGCATCATTCTCAGCCTCCTCCTTCTTTCTTAACTTGTATACAGCATTCGTTATCAAATCTTGCTCCATTCTAACTCCCAAGTAACTTTCCTGTCACTGTATCTCTCGGTCCTTATTGCTACGGCCTCAGATTGGAGCCCCTGCCTTAGACTATTGCAGGGGTTCTTTCTTTAGTTGCTTTGATTTTCAGATTAGCTCACTCCAAATTAAATGAAAACTTCTTTAAGGATATTCTTTCTAAGCTGGGTATAGTAGGTCCTACCTAAAATTATAGCACTTTGGGAGGCCATGGTGGGAGGATTGCTTGAGACTAGCCTGAACAACAGTGTAAGATCCTGTCCTTACAAAAAATAAAAAATTAGTCAGTGTGGGAGTGTGTGCCTGTGATCCCAGCTACTCAGGTGTCTAAGGCAGGAAAATTTCTTGAGCCTAGGCGTTAAAGGTTAAACTGCATTGTAATACACAAGTAGACTCTAACCTGGGTAATAGAGCAAGACTCTGTCTCTACCCTAAAAAAAGAATATTCTTTCTGAAATTCAAATGTTCTGATTTTGTGCTTCCCTTATGACTTCCATGAAACTTTTCCCTGTTACCTGTTACTTAAAGTTTCAGTTCTTAGTATGGCACTTTATATATAACCTCTGCTTACCTTTTCAGCTTTTCTTTATTTAACAAATTCTTGGCGTGTGAGCAAATATGGGAATCAAATCAAAGTATGGATTCATACAAATAGAAGAGGATGCAGTTGGGGATTTAGTTACAAATCTAAACAAAAATGTTTAAGACAGCTAAGTATTTGCTTTGTTCTCAGGTCGTGGATAAGTACACATTGATAATGAAAGTACAAGATATGGACGGTCAATTTTTTGGATTGATGAGTACATCAACTTGTGTCATAACAGTGAAAGATTCAAACGATAATGCACCCACTTTCAGACAAAATGCTGTGAGTATATAGTAATAAAATCTATCTCTGCTTTATTTATTGTCATGTTTTTAAATCTGAGTTAATAAAATATTTACCATTCTCTAGAATATTTGTTTTATGAATAAAATTAAAGTTTAAGTAGATGATATGCAAATCTATTTGATTTGCTTTTATTAGTACTTGTTATTAGCTCTCTTTACTTTTATTAGTGCTTGTTTATTAGCTCTCTGTTGTTAAAGGCCAGTAACAGGAGAAACTTTACTTGTAGGGAAGTTCTTCTTTTATTTAAAAGAAAACCCTTAATGAAACAATTGTATTTGTGATTCATGGTTTTGAAATAATCTGTATAAAATAATGAGGATAAGTGCTTTTGGAACGGAAGAAACATTTCACGTTATTTGCAAAAGTTCTCATTATAAAGTAAAATTTCAATGAGCTTTTTCTGTTTCAGTATGAAGCCTCTGTGGAGGAAAATGCCGTCAATGTGGAAATCTTACGAATCCCTATAGAAGATAAGGATTTAATTAACACCGCCAATTGGAGAGCCAATTTCACCATCTTAAAGGGAGATGAACAAGGACATTTCAAAATCAGTACAGATAAAGAAACTAATGAAGGAGTTCTGTGTGTTGTGAAGGTACAGTAATAGTGAATAATTGACAACTTGGCAAGGTAACAGGACTCATTCAATTAAGGGTTTAATCAACCGAATAGTTTCAAATCATAGACTTTGTAAATTGGAAGATACTTTAAAATCTATGGAGTCCACTGTATCTAATGCCCGTGTGTCTATTGTACTTTTATTGCCAGTTACTAGTCGTGTAGCCTGTACTTGAACATTCCCTATTACAAGGATCTCTATGTTCTCTTATTCCATATCTGGAGAGCTCTGATTCTCAGAAGTTCTTACTTCTACTGTGCCCAAGTTATTCTCCTTATAGCCTGTGTTCAGTTCTCATTCTTCCTCTAGTGCTATACAGAGCAGGTATAATTCTTTTGAAAACGCTGTTACGTCCACTTGAGACTTACCTACCTTCTCTAGGATTAATATTCTCCATTCCTTTAACAAGTCCTTACATGGTATAATTTAGAAGCCCATATTCTTCTTATTCTCTCTGTAACACATATCCTGGTTGGATCTGATCCTTTTAGAGGTGATTATGAGGTTTAAATATAGTATTTTATGAGCGGGCAGTGAATGTATTTATTCTTTATTCTGTATGTTGTGTACGTGTATTTGATTGTGTCATTATATTCTGGGTGCAGGTTATGAAGGCAGGACAGATGCTGTTTGAAAAGGATCCTTGGTTTTAAACTTCTAGCTGAGAAGGAAAAAAAAAAGACATTATCCTTTGGACAAGGAAAGGGTCATTCATTTAGTTCTTACCTGCCAGTGATAATATAGTGACATCTTTGGTACATCAACATCTCTATTTGTAGTTATTTCCTTGGTAAGACTTTCCAGGTATTATATACCAAGACTTGGAGAGTCCTGTCCAGATGGGAATCATCAACCCTCAGAATGCTCTCTATTTTATTTTTCTATAATATGGTCTGCTCAAATGGAAGACTAGAAACCAGATACTTAAGGGAAAAAGCCACTAAGCTTTTATTGCAATTAAGCTATAATTGAAATTAATAGGAAAGGAAACAAGGAAACGGTACTCATTATTTTTTCTTTTATTAGTTGAATTTGGTAGTCTTAACTGGACTCCCCAGAAAGCAAAGCAAAGACCTCAGTAGAGATAGATATTTAAGACATGGATCCCAGGAGGCCAGGATGAAAATGGGGAGTTATGACAGGGAAGGATGAAGCACAATCAAATTTGTGTTATTGAGCTGGTCATCTCTGGTGTTGAACCATTGCAGGAGCCATGTATATCTTACCTCAGAATTAGCTCCTCAAAGTACTACCTGGGACATTACCCATCAACCCCATTCTCAGTGCCCACGCCTCATTGTTTGAGAGTTACCCCTACTGAGTCTTAATTTCTGGGCTAGACTGTGCCTGCCATTGTCTGAGGAAGCTCCTTGAATCCAAAGAGCCAAATCTTTGGGTGCTTGAGATATGACTCTATCAGCATAAATGGGAATGGGCTGAGGGGTTGGAGTATATACTTGTTTTGAAAGGGTTGCTGTGCATCTAATAGAGTTTCCATGGTTAGACACTTATGTAGTACAGGCAATGACCTCAAAATTGATGTGTTCGCAGCAGATGTTTTGTTAAAAATTTCTCCTGGACATTCTTCTTCCTTTCTGTTCCTTCTACACCTTGGAGTCATCTACAAATAAGTCAGAGGAGTAGTTTCAGGTCTGGCATGGATAGATTATGCTGATCATAGTAACTCAAGTCAGAGGCCCACACTCAGACCTTGTGGCATGCTGTCTAGACCCCTTGGCCAGAAGGCTCTGTTCTTCAGGCCTCTCTTGTTCAAGGCCATCACCTAAGACCCATATGGAAAAACTCTGAATGCATCTCAGAGTGCGTTTGGTAGCCTTGCTGGTATGGGAAAGGATTTGTTTCCTGGAAAAAGAGTTGTGATTGTGTAGTTAAGTTGTAACTCCAGGTACTTTCTATACTCAATGAGTCATCTTTTTATTTTAAAATCAAACACTGTATAGTTAGGGCATTTGAAATCCCAACTTTTCACACACTGGTTAAAGTAAAGAATGACACTGCTATATTAGTAACTCTAAAGGAATCCTTTCTTACAATGCCCTGGTTGTTTTTTCTGGTTAGTCAGAATTGTTGAGGAGAGGTATGCACGTTAATTCCTTCCTTGATAGTGGGCTGAACTAAGACTTGGTCAGGTGTACTTGTAGCTGAACAAAGCTTGCAAACATTGCCTTATCAGTTACTGTTTCTTATTATTGGTTAATATTTGCTGTTAATAAAAAATGCATCACCTGTTCCTTTCATTAGCCTGTGTGACAACTTAAGCAATTACTAATAACTGTAGCATAAAGCACTTACTCTGTCATTCTTACAATAGTTTTACAAAAGAGAAATTGCAATCTCAAAAAAATTTAAGAAACTTTCCCAAAGTCATACAGCTAGTATGCAGTATAGACAGAATTTGATCCTAGATGTCTTTTATTTATTTATTTTTAATTTTTAAATTATTATTATTTTTATTATTATTATGTTGAGATAGAGTCTCTGTTGCTGTGGTGTCACAGCTCACAGTAACGTCCAACTCCTGGGCTCAAGTGATCCTCCTGCCTCAGCCTCCTGAGTAGCTGTGACTACAAGAGCCTGCCACAATGCCCAGCTAGTTTTTTTCTTTTTTTTTCTTTCTGTTTTCAGTAGAGATAGGGTCTTGCTCTTACTCAGGGTGATCTTGACTCCTAACCATAAGCAATCTTCCTGCCTCAGCCTGCCAGGGGGCTAGGATTACCAGTGTGAGCCATCATGCTCAGTCTCTTTGATTCCAAGTATGTGCTCTTAAGCTTTGTGTTAAGTTGTTTTCCAGCGCTGTGTGGTCTTAGAAAGTTAGCTTCTGTATTAATCATAAGACAGAAATAAAACTTCTGCTTCCTTAATATTTATTCAAATATAATAATGAAAGTAAAAGTAGTGGGTAGACTATAGGATGTTTATTACACAACATAAAACAAGTATACTATGTCCTTGCTATGTTAATAGTAATAACATAACTAATAATAACATACTTACGTTATTGTTTTATTTTATAAACTTATACTATGTTCTTCAGACTAGTGTTATAATTTTCCATAATAGGTAACTTTTCTGAATCCATAGAGTCTGAGCCGATGCAGTCTTTAGCTGAATCCTGGGTCATTTTTTTCACCTGTATGTTTGCTGTCTATTTTTGCAGCAGCAATGGTGAGAGAGGATTATATTATTCTCAGCCATTCTCAATGTGGAGAGTCCTCAGTCCCATCTCCACAACTATGCATTTTCTAGGGAGTTGTTAAAAATCTCAGTGCAGATTTGGGATATTTTTGAACAATTTTTTTTCAAGTGATAAAACAAAAACTGATCTGAAAGAAAATTCACATGCTTTCGTTAATCATTGTTTTTTTTCTTTCTTTCTTTCTTTCTTTCTTTTTTTTTTTTTTGGAGACGGTTTCATTTTGTCACCCTCTGTAGAGGGCTGTGCCATCATAGCTCACAGCAACCTCAAACTCCTGGGCTTAAGCAATTTTCTCACTTCAGCCTCCCAAGTAGCTGGGACTATAGGCACCCACCACAATGCCCGACAATCTTTTTGTTGCAGTTGTCATTGTTGTTAGCAGGCCTGGGTGGGGCTCAAGCCCACCTGCCTCAATGTATGTGGCTGGCACTGTAACCATTGAGCTACAGGCATGAAGTAGTTTTGATTTCATTCAGCGTTTAGCCAGTGGTTGTTTTTTTAGGGCTGCATAATATTCCATGGTATACATATACCACAATGTATTAATCCATTCATGGGTTGATGGGCACTTGGACTTCTTCCATAACTTGGTTATTATGAATTGAGCTGCAGTGAACAATCTGGTGCAAATATCATTGTTATAAAGTGATTTTTGGTCTTTTGGATATACACCTAGTAAAGGAATTGCAGGATCAAATGGCAGGTCTACTTTTATTTTTATTTTTTTTAAAGGTTTTATAGTTTTTTTTTTATAAATGTTTTTTATTAAATCATAGCAGTGTACATTAATACTATCATGGGGTACAGTGTACTGTTTCTGTATATAATTTGAAATACTTTCATCCAACTGGTTAACATAGACTTCATGTCTTTTTCTTAGTTAGTGTGTTAAAACATTTATATTCTACATTTAGAGAGATTCACATGTAACCTTATAGGATGAACCATAGGCGTGATCCCACCAATCACCATCCCTCCACCCGCCCTCCCCCTCCCCTTCTATGTACACCATGGAATACTATGCAGCCATTAAGAATTTACCTCCTTCATGTTTACATGGATGGAGCTGGAAAATATTGTTCTTAGCGAAGTATCCCAAGAATGGAAGAAAAAGTATCCAATATACTCAGCCCTACTATGAAACTAATTTATAGCTTCCATGCGAAACCGAATTTTAACCCAGGAATGTGGGGAGAGGGGAGAGGGAGGGAAGGGGAGTCCTGGGCTTTTCCCCAGGGCTGCTTGGTGCACACAGTCAGACTCCCACAAAAACACCAGCTCATGGAAGGCACATGTGTCCCCCAAACCACATGAACACCTCTTCCCCAATAAAACAGATGGTCCCTCAGGTTCACTGTTAAAAAAAAAAAAGCAGCCAGCGGGACCCCAAGACAAAGCTGCTTCAACCTCAAGGAGGCGATCACACCTCCTGGGAATGACTCAACTTGCTATGAGGGTTTCCTGGGATGCTGTGATAAATCAACAGAAACTGGGAGCTTGAAAAAACAAGAAAATATGGTTTTGCATTCCAGGGGTCTCAGGGCTGTGATCCTACCACAGGCCCCGGGGGAGGCTCCTTTCAGCCACTCCCAGCTCCTGGGGGCTCCAGGTGTCCCTGGGTTTGTGGCCACATCCCTCCAGTCTCTGCCTCCATCTCTACATGGCTTCTCCTCTGTGTCTGTGTCCCCTTTCTGTCTCTCAGGAGGACACCTGTCATCAGACTGAGGACCCTCCCTAAACAAGGATGATCTCATCTGGAGCTTCTTAATTGCAACTTTAAAGACTATATTTCCAAAAATGAGATCACATTGAAAGAATGGTTCCAGGGATCTGAACATGTGCCCGCATATCTTTTCAGAACCGTGGTTCGACCCAGGAGCCAGGGATGCAGACATGAGGTGGAATGGTGGGTCTGGAGGCCTGAGGGAGCCAGGCGGGGGGAAGGTTACCAGGGAGCCTGTGTCGGGCCTCACTCTCTCCCGGCAGCCACTCGCAAAAGTAGAAAGGGCTGACCAACGTCCTCCCTGTTCCCTTGTACTAAGTGTCAAGACTATATTCAGAGTAGCAGCAGCTGAAAGCAGACAGGGGCTGAGAGGGTTATCTCCTGTGAAATGACAGAGACCATTCTGGGCAGACGGGAGAGGTTCTATGTATTTCCTATCATAATATCCACCCACTTACCTATCATCTTTCTATTTATTTATCTGTTTGTTCACTTATTTATTTTTTTGGGAGAGTCTTACTGTGTCAGACATTGATAGAGTGCTGTGGCATCACAGCTCACAGCAACCTCAAACTCTTGGGCTTAAGCCATTCTCTTCCCTCAGCCTCCTGAGTAGCTGGGACTACAGGCGCCCACCACAACACCCAGCTATTTTTTTTTTTTTTTTTTAGAGATGGAGTCTCACTCTTGCTCAGGTTTGTCTAGAACCAGTGAGCTCAGGCAATCCACCTGCCTCTGCCTCCCAAGTGCTGAGATTACAGGTGTGAACCACCAGGCCCAGCTATCTCTCTATTAATTTATCATCTTTCTATCCATCTATTTGTCTAAACTATTCCCCATCATTCTTTAATCTATTGCTATCATTTTCTTAATTTTTCTAATTACTCTCTATCTAGTAATCCTGTGCTATCTAGATGTTACATATGTGTCCGATCATCTATTTCTACCATCTATTTAATTTATTTCTATCCACTAATTATGTATCTGTCCTTCACCTATGAACCCACCCTATTTTTTTTCCCTCACTGTACCTGTGCCGACGACTCACGTGACGATTTTTATCCGGGGACACGCAGCTAACCATGTAATCTCTCATTTCAATTTGGAATCAATTACTTTCATAGTCAACACAATCCAATTAGCAAAAGTCATTTAAACACTTCAGAAATGTCTCAATGTCTATTTTCCTAAGCGGGGCCCTTAACAACCCTGGATGTCAGTTTCTGCAGCTCTGCGTCTGGGACTGCGGTTATAAAAGCTTCCCGACGCGATGTCGAAACAGGTGGCCTCTGGGTGAGATCAAACACTCAGAGAGCTTCGGGCTGCAGGCCGGTGCCGCTGTCGGCGGGGGAGGTCACCGGGGTCACGCTGAAAATGCACTCATATATTTTTCATTGTTTAGACAAGAAATTGAGAACAGGTTCAATCTGTCGCAGAAGAATTTCCAAGTTTATTTTTGAACAGACGTTTATAAAAAAAAAACGAAGAGTGTATCGAAAGTAGCAGAGTGGTCCGGCATCTCTCACGTGGCCCTGGGTAGGTGGTATCAAGGCGATGGGGGCGTTTTTGCAATTTGATTCCACCCCAGGTCGTCTGGAGAGCCATGGGCCCCGCACATCTCTGCTGCAGATGGAAAAGTGCCTGAAAGTGTGACTTTTAGGAGTGCATTTTAAAGGGCTGCCAAAGCACTTGTCATAGCGGTGCCTGCAACAGGATCTGTGGACATCCCAGAGGCCAGGCCAAAGCTCAGTAATAGACGGCCCTGCGCCTGCAACTTAACTGGCTAATGCACAAAATAAACATGATATGGGCTTTCTGCACGCACCTGCCCACAGAGCCCCCGGGGGAGGGGGCAGAGCCCACAGAGGCAGGTGCCTGGGAGCCACACATGTACCCCAAGCTATTTTTGGCTGCTGGGTGGTTACTTAAGAAAAATAGTCCAGGTGTGTCACCTCACATCTGGAATCCCAGCACTTTGCAAGGCCAAGGTGGGAGGATCACTTGAGACCAAGAGTTCCAGGCCAGCCTGGGCAACATAGCAAGACCCCATCCCTACAAAAAGTAATTTTTTTTTTCAAAAAGTAATTTTTAAAAAGAAATTAGCCAGGCATAGTGGTTGGTGTTTGTAATCCCAGCTACTTGGGAGGCCAAGGTGGAAGGATCACTTGAGACCAAGAGTTCTAGGCCGGCCTGGGCAGCATAGCAAGACTCTATCCCTAGAAAAAGTAATCTTTTTTTTTTTTTTTTTGAAGGATAATACAGTATGACCAAGTAGAGTTTATCCCAGGATTACAAGATTAATTTAACATTCAAAAGTCAATGTAATTAGTAACTTTTTTTTTTTTGAGACAGAATCTCACGATGTCCCCCTCAGTAGCATGCCGTGGTGTCACAGATCACAGCAACTTTGAACTCTTGGGCTTAAGTGATTCTCTTACCTCAGCCTCCCAAGTAGGTGGGACTGCAGGTACCTGCCACATGCCTGGCTACTGAAAATAATTAAAAATAAATAAACCAGGCATGGTGGTTGGTCTTTGTAATCCCAGCTACTTGGGAGGCCAAGGTAGAAGGATCTCTTGAGGCCCAGAGTTCAAGGCTGCAATGAGCTATAATTTTGCCAGCTTGGGCGGCACAGTGACTTTTCAGAATCCATCTGTTTTCTAGTAAGTTATTATTATTTTTTCCCCCACCTCTCACTTTTGCATCTTACCCCCTCTTCCCATTGCCCTTGGTCATTGCAAAGTGCTCACAGCAGAACCAGGCAGAGCTAGTCATCTGCTGTTGCGTGTCAGCACTTAGGGGCATGTGTGGAAGAAATACCCTTCACTCGTGAAGAAGAGATGGGCCAAGGACTGATTGTCCATTTGTGGCCACTTAGGGAGACATCTGTCCAACAAGCAGTCTATTCTTTCCCTATGCACTCTTCATAGACAAGCTTTGGCTGAAAATAAGCAGGCACCCCAAGAGTTTGGGGCACAACATAGTTCACATTTATGATGCTTCCTGAGTTGGTGGGTTGGCTGAGAGGTTCTGGATTGGGATCAAGTTTTCTGGCCAGCTGGCTGTCGTAGACCAAAGGGCACGGCTGGAGAGAGACAGGAAATGTGGAGGTGGGTAGGTAGCCATGTGCCCCATTAGAAATTAGGATTCCATCCATTTGGAAAAATAAAAGTTGGGTCATCTATTGTCTGCATACATCCATTAAAAAGTATAAGCTGCTCGGTGCCCGTAACACAGTGGTTATGGTGCCAGCCACATACACGGAGACTGGCAGGTTCGAACCCAGCCTGGGCCTGCTAAACAATGACAAGTATAACAATAAGTAGCTGGGCATTGTGGTAGGTGCTTATAGTCCCAGCTACCTGGAAGGCTGAGGCAAGAGAATTGTTTGAGCCCAGGAGTTTGAGGTTGCTGGGAGCTGTGACGCCATGGCACTCTACTGAAGGTG
Organism: Galagoides demidoff; assembly: GCA_963574575.1. Lineage (NCBI taxonomy): Eukaryota > Metazoa > Chordata > Mammalia > Primates > Galagidae > Galagoides > Galagoides demidoff. The sequence goes on along the minus strand of CAUYQV010025578.1, from coordinate 55,338 downwards.
ACATAATGAGACTCTGTCTCAAAAAAAAAAAATGTATAAGCTAAAGAAAGCTAAAATGTGTATTTAACCTGAACAGTGCACACTGGACCCGCTACATCATCTTTTATCCCACCCTCCCACCTATAGAATCCCTAACATCTATTATTTCACTCTGACTATGTGTCCATATCTTAACTTGCACCAGTAACTGAGGATATGGAAGGTGGCACCTATGGCTCAAAGGAGTAGGGCACCGGCCCCATATACCAGAGGTGGTGGGTTCAAACCCAGCCCCGGCCAAAAATGCAAAAAAAAAAAAAACAGAAAGTGAGGACATGGGAGGGTTTGGTTTTCCACTTCCATCCAAATTGCTGTGAAAGACAGGATTTCATTTTTATGACTGAGGAGTATTCCAAGGTGTCGTGTGTGTATATATATACCATGCTTTCTGCACAACAAAAATAATCAACAGAGCAAACAGGCAACCTACAGAATGGGAGAAAAAAAATCCACAAAGTATGTGTCCATCAAATGACTAACCCCCAGAATCTACAAGGAATTCAAAAAACTCAGCAAGACAAAAAAAGAATTTCAAGGTGGGCAAGTGACATAATCAGACATTTTTTCAAAAGAAGAGGCAAAAACAGACAAGAAACTTATGAAAAACAGTGTTCAACATCACAAATTATCAGAGAAATTCAAATTAAAGCTGTAATGAGATGCCACCTTACCTCCATCAGAATGGCCATTATTAAAAGGTTAAAAAACAAGAAATGTTGGCATGGGTGTGGTGAAGAGGGAAGGCTTATATACTGTTGGTGGGAAAGTAAATTCGTACATCTGTGGAAAATGGTAGGGAGTTTCCTCAAAGAACAAAAAATAGACCCACCATTGGCTCCTGCAATACTGGGTGTCTACCCAATGGAAAAGAAATCATTATATCAAAAACACACTTGTACTCATGTTTTTTTTCAAAAATTTAATTGTTGGCTTGGCGCCCATAGCACAGTGGTTACAGTGCCAGCCACATTAACCTGGGGTTGGCGGATTCAAACCGACCGGAGCCAGCTGAACAATGACAACTGCAAGAAAAAATAGCTGGTGTTGTAGCAGGCGACTGTAGTCCCAGCTACTTGGGAGGTTGAAGCAAGAGAATTGCTAGAGCCCAAGAGTTTGAGGTTGCTGTGAGCTGTGATGCTACAGCACTCTACTGAGGGCAACATAATGAGACTCTGTCTTAAAAAAAAAAATTACCATGTTTCCCCAAAAATAAGACACTTTCTTATATTTATTTTTTTCTCAAGAAGACACACTAGGCCTTATTTTCAGGGGATGTCTTATTTTTATTAAGTATAATACAACAATCTATGTTTATTCAAATACAATTAAATCATCTTCTTCTGGAACCTGACAGGGGGAGCCAACCTTGTGGGTGGGGCTGGTGCTGAAATGCATGGCATGGCTATGCAGATACTCTGCAAAGCCCTGCCCATTGATCTGCATAGCCACACCCATCAATCTGCATAGTCACACCCACCACTAGGTCTTATTATCTGGGTAGGGTTTATATTTAACAAATGCATAGAAATCCTCCTAGGGCTTATTTTGGGGTAGGTCTTATTTTCGGGGAAAGACAGTAGTTGTTAAGTCAGTCCTCACCTCTGCTGAGAAACCGCATTGAAGGTTGCAATGCAGGTGTTGAAGACATTGTCGATAGGGAGTATATTTATATCCGAGCCACAGCTCCAGTTCATATAGATACACTCACGAGTGATAACAAAATTATTTTCAGTTTTTATTGACACAGTTGTCTATTTATACTGGCCACTCATACGGATGTTGAGATGATTAGCATGTGTCCCCTCCGGCATGCAGGTGCAGAGATATGATAGTTAGTGTGAGGGTCTTAGGAGGTGAGGCCACAGTTTAAATTATATAATACACAGTCTGGGCTGTTCTGTGATGGTGGCTCACACGAAACTCAGACAACTTACACCAACTTGAGGGCTGAGAGAGATAACCTTCACCTGAAGACTCCCCTGCTGAGCTTTGATCTACAAACTCAACCCACAGGTTCATTGGCAGAGCTTAGGCCTCTGAAGGGTCAGTTTTGGAAAATCACTGTCCCTGAATCTTCTTTATATCCTACCTAATTTGCTTCTCCAGTCCTAATTAGATAGTTATGGAACCCAGATCTGCTTAGTGCAAAGATTAGGAGGACATCAAACTCCCTTTATCCACGCATAGATTCTAAAATCGCCCACGCGTGGCTCCCACCTCCAACATCAAAACAGAACTATGGGTTACCCCTTCTGCACTGGGCGTCCTGCCCCCACAGCCCTCCCCACAGTGGTCCAGCCTGAGGCCCTCCCCCCAACCTACACCTGTTCCTATCAGACCAGTCAACCAGACCCCAGAGCCGTGGGTAAAGATGATTTTGTGCACGTTTTTGGAAGGTGAGCTTTGAATGGAACACACAACTGTGAACATTTGGAAACATTTGAAGACCATTTTCCACTTGGGACTTACCCTTTGTTTACAGAAACATGCTAATTATTTCTTTTTTAATTTTCCATATATATATATTTTTTGAGACAGCGTCTCACTATGTCGCCCTGGGTAGAGCATTAGAGGTTGCTGTGAGCTGTGATGCCACTGCACTCTACCCAGGGTGACAGCTTGAGGCCCTGTCTCAAAAAAAAAAAAAAGAAAGAAAAAGAAAGTAAGAAATGCTGTCTCTTTCTTATCGCCAATGTTGGTATCCATTGGTCATGTTGAGAAAATTATTAAAAGCTCTTATTTTATTTGAGGATATTTGGTGTCTGATTCAAGTTAAGATTGGGATCGATTTTAATTTTTTTTAAAATCAGCTTTTTTTGTAGGACACAAAGCAGAGATGAAGAAGGGCAGTCCTTCTGGGGACCACAGTGGCCTAGCCACAGGTCAGCCCAGGGCTGAGGGATACTGTCCTCTGGGACACCAAAGCCCTCATCCTAATCTAGGTAGTGACCTCGGGCAGCTCAGAGCCTCCAGGCCCCAAGGTCATTCTCTGTTTCTCAACAGCCTATGCCGGAAAAGAACAACAGGGAGATCAAAGCCCAGGGGGGTGTCAGGACACTTCATTTTCATTTTACCTTCCAGGACACACTCAAAGTCAACATTCACTTCTTTAAAGCCTGGACTTTGCTCAGAAGTTGGGAAGTTTTTCCCACCTGGGGGTGAAGGTTCACATCCTCTGGGGGCATCAAATCTCACGTCCCCTTTGTATCACTGATGACAAGAAGGGGGTGTCTGTGTGTTGGGAGCCCATCAGGAGCTTTGTCTCCAGATTTCTATGTCAAAGATCTGACCCCCCTCCCCCAGGACCTTAGAATGTGGCTATATTTGGAGACGGGTCTTTGAAGAGGTGATTAAGGTCAAGTGAGGTCACCAGAACTACTGGCGTCCTTAAGAAGAAGGGGATGAGGACACAGACACACACAGGGACGGCCACGTGAGGACACAGGCACAGGCTGGGGTGATGTGTCTACCAGCTGAAGAACACCCAAGACTACCAGAAACAACCGTCCGAGATGAAGGTCCAGAACCAGGACAGAGTGAATCTCTATTATTTTAAGTCCCTCAGTGGGTGGCAATTTCTGACAGTGACCCTAGGAGACTCCCACAAAGCCATTCCTTACATGGAGTCCTAGTAGGTCTGGCAGCACCCTCTACAACTTAAAAGAATCTCTAAAATCCACCCCTGTGAGACACACACAACTCGTAACATGGGCAGTTGAAGTCCAGGGCAGCCTCTGAGGACTGGTCAGTTGGCGGTGGGATGTGTCTATCTTGGGATGGGCGTCTCAGCCTGTATCTGAGTTTTGGTTTGAAGGAGAGGTTGGCAGGTGGCAAGCGCCCATTTATCCACAGGCCAGACATGGAGCCCTCGCTGGCTGGCCCCAAACCCTGGGTTTCAAGAGGACCAACTTTTTTCAAAGTAGAATTTCCATTCAAACTCTACAGGCACCAGCTTGCACCAGGAGAGTTTTATTTTCTCAAAGTGCCTTGCCCTCTGGAGACTGTGGCAACCCTGTGGCTGGACCAAGGTGTCCGTCCACCTGTCACCCTTGCCAGTCGACAGAGACGTGTATGAGACAGCTGCAGTTTCAGTTTTATTTACAAAAAAGGCAGCGGTTCTGGACACTAGCAGGGATATCTCCCCAAAGAACTGCTCTGCCCCCTGGTTCCTCTTTGTAACTTTTATTCTCACCGTCAGCAATATGATACCTCATCACAATACCTGCTAAAGAGATTTTTCATTATAGGTGACAAGGTTACACAGTATCTATCCATCTTTAAGTGGCGATAACGTCCAAGCATTTTACTCTAGACTAAATTTATAGCTAGTCAACACTTCCCTGGGTGCACAGAGCATTCTGGGTCCTTGACTGGTACTGTGGAGTCCAGTCCCCCAACTTATCTATGACAGCAGCCTCGGAGGTGAATAAACACTCAGATGTCCCCACGTGGGCTTATCCAGTCTTGTTAGGGTCTGGATGGCAGCCCATGCAGGACGTGGGTGTGCAGGTGAATAGTGGCTGGAAACAACCCTTCCTCTTCTAAGAAGGTGACCCTCACCTGGGAGAAGGAAGGAGGCCCCTGGCCAAGGTACTGGTCGATGGAGGGAGACACAGGGAGAGAGGATGGGACCTTTTTTCCTGGGCATGCCCTCGGCCCTCTCCTTTGCTCCCTCCACACCCCCTGTTCCCACTTCCCAGCTTTGGAGAGAGGAATTATTTGCCAAACTGTCATTTGCCTGGTGTGGGTCTTCCTGAAACCGTCATCGGCGTGATTGCTTCTGTTCTGAGTGACACACTGGAACAAGGACAGGGAGGAAATTCCTCCCTGGGAATGTCTCTGCGCTCCAAGCATCTGTGAGAGACCTCGTCACGAGACGCTGCATAACTTCCCTTAATCAGATTGCAGCAATCAGCCCAGCAAACCGTCCCATATGTGCAGTGCCGAGCGGGCCGCAGGGTTACGGCCGGGACACAGGCCACGTGGGGGTTACAGTCTGGCTGCTATTAAGTGCGCTGCAGGAATCCCGATGGCACGCTGGGGAGCCGGGGTCCTTCAGTGCCTCATAATTGCACGCTCGGAAATTACTCACCCTCAAATTGCCGGGGAGGGGGGCCCGGAGCAGACCTTGCCCACATGTGTTCCCCAAGGGCGACCAAGTTGCCTTCTGCAAGACGGACCATCTCGGTTGTGTTTTAAGATAACTCCAAAGCGGCACAGCTGGCCAGTTTCAAGAGTGAAGAGGTGACTGCTGCTTTTTCGTGGGTTGGTCCGGTGTAAATGTCCTGGGGGCTTCTCCTGTCGTGGGGTGACCAACTTCTGATGGAGGAAGGAATCGTTAAGTTGTAAGGCAGGGGCACCCCCTTTTGGGGGACCCAAAGCTTGACCCATCTCCACCTCCAGAGCCGACCGGCTGGGACAACTTGCAACAAGTGACTTTGTAGAAGGCTTTGCTTGCCTTCTACAAAAAATGGAAGGTAAAAATAATGATCCGTCTTTCAGGGACCAGCACCCCAGTAGCTAACAGGGAACACGCCCTTACAGCTACCTTACTTATCTGGCTGCTTATTCATTTGTATTTATTGACCTTATGTTCTTAAGAACTTTTCAAGTTTCTGAAGCTAAAAACGTTGTGTTTATCTTAAAAAGAAGGAAGACCTATACACAACTGGTTTATTTATTAAGGAGATTCCAGCCAAGTCACCTACGTTAAGGACACTGAGAAATCAGAGGAATAAGAGGGAAAGTTTTTAAAGCACTGTGCTGATATTATCGTGAATGTCCAGTAATCATTTCAGTTTCCCAGTATTAAATTATGGCGGTCAGTACAGGAAAACGTAATTATGCGGAAAGCACAAACAACCATTACTGTTGTTGTTGCTATTATTATTTGATTACACATCTTTGTTCCTTGGACCAATTGGGCATCTGTGATCAGCTTGGTGACAGTCTGCCCAGGGTGCAAGCTTAGAACTTTCTAGAACCTTCTGAGCATGGCCTGATGGTCTGTAACTCAGGACTTTGAAAAACTGGTCCATAACACACAGAGATGGAAAGTGGGTTTGTGGCTGTCAGGGGCTCGGGAGGGGTGGGCGGTGACTTCTGACGGGGACGGGCCCTCCTCTTGGGGTGTTAAATGGGGATGGTGGTTGCATAGCGTTGTACATAAACTAAACAGCATACTTCAAAATGATTGAAATTTGTGTTCTTTTCTTATTCTCTCGCAGTTGAAAAAAATCATAGCCTGGTGCTGAATTCACACTTAACAAAGATTTATAGAGAGAGGAGTCCGTGGGGGTCAGTATCTGGACCCACTGTCCTTTCCAATATATTTCTTCTCCAAGTCTGGACACGCCTGAGTTTCCTTAAGGGATTATTCAGAGAAGCTCTTGAGGGAGAAGACAGCTTGGGCTGAATTTGATTCTAAATAAACCCCCAAATTTCCCAAGAGCTTTACCTGTCAGAAGTCTTCTGAGAATTGTCCCAAGACTGGAGCCACCTGATGTGGAGGGACAGTTAATTCCCTACTTGACGGGGCTGGGGGGTGGGTGGTAGAGTTCTTATCATTACATTTGATTTAACACTCTCAACTCAGATGCTTCTCTGAACCCAGCAGGGGTGAAGCTCAGGATGGACACTGTACCATGGGGGTGTGACATCTGTACCCCCAACGCATACCTGTGGCATCACCTTGGTGACTAGTTGCATTTTCCTTCTGCAGATGGAGCTGAGAGCCACACAGATAGGCCATGTTCTAAAGGATCTTGCTTTGTGAGGACCAACCCTGACACCAGAGCCTCCCGACGTAGGCTGGCAGGGTGAGGGACAGATGACCGTCCTGGTCCTCTCGCAAATGAAGACGGCTGCTTCAGTGCCCGGATGTGTGAAGGGGGACTCAGGATTTGTTCCCGTCAAGTTTGATACAACACACAGACACAGAAATGATGGCAGGAAGGAAGATGTTTTTATGCTCAGAAACAGAGGCTGCCCCATGCCGTGTTGGGTCACCCAGTGAGGTGCCAGGTCTCGACAGGAGGCAGAGGCAACAAACGAGAAAACAGGGACACAGAATTTCATTGTGGTGTCTGTGGAAAGGAGTGAGTGAGGCAGGGTTAGCAGGTTTAGAGCTGGTTATTTAAAAGGGTGTGGGCTGTGGATTGGTCAACTTGCCTGAGAAAGGCCTGCTGGCCTTTGGCCATCCCTGAGTGGGGCAGTCCCTCCATGGGGGAAAAAATATCCAACGTTACCTTCAACCTAAAAGTTCATTTTTTTCCCATCTGACTTTGAAAAGAAATTAGAACATTTTTATAGGCTCCTAAGAGTATCGTCAGCTACCGTGTCTTCTGTGCCTAAGGAATGAATTGGCTTTGGATGGGCCCGCAGCCCAGCAAAGGGTCAGTGAGAGCCCAGATGTTGAGGCACTGGAACCACATGGGTAATATGTTAGACGAAGTGGGCTGAGTTCTGCAGGGGGAAGGTGGTGACTCCAGGGTCCATCCTGGCATGTCAAGATGTTATCAGGACAGTAGTGTACTCATGCCACTAGGGGGCATTAGACCACCCATCATGGTGGCTGGAGGTTTGTAGATGGCAGATGGGCAGCCAACATCTAGTCCATGGAACCCGGCAGCCAGCACTTTGTGGGGTCAGCAACTCACAGCACCAACCCTGACCAGCAGCCAAGGCCAATAGAGCCAAGATGGGAGACAGACATATGCTTCTTACCCACACCTCCTCCTTGCTGTCCATGTGGGCAGCCCCTGCCCTTCCTGTGAAAGAAGGGATGGAGAGAATCATCTAAGGGAAAGGAATTCTCAGACTTGAGATTGTCAACTGAAGAATGGACACCGGGAATGGTTTCTGTTCAGCAGTCAGATGTACCTGAGTTTTCCAACCCAAGCAGGGTCTCCTCATGGTCAACTGAGAGCAGAAGCTTGTTGTACAAACAAAGCAACGATTTTATTTTCTTGTAATTATGCCTGCTGTGTGCATTGGTGAACCCCAGGGTGCTCCAAAATGCTTTATTTTGAAAGACGTTCCTAATCAAGAATTGGCTTATTTCCTTCTGTCCACTAAATTTCACATGTGCCAATTTTCTTCCACATGTTTCTGTTTTTGTCACCTGTCCTCATTTAATTTTTTTTTAATAATAGAATGTTACGGGGGTACAGATATTTTGGTTACAAGTGTTACTTTTGATGTGTTGTTGCTCTGGAGGGTGGCCATTGACTTCAGAGCCAGTGTGGTTTCATCATTAGGTTGTATTGGTTAATCACTGCTGTGTAACAAATTTCCCCAAAACATAGTGGCTGGAAACAACAACCTTTTATGGTGTCAAGGTTTCTGTTGGTCAAGAATCCAAGTAGAGCCTATTGGGGTCCTCAGGGTACCCCCAAGGCTACTCACGATAATATTGGTTCATGTGGCTACACAGGGTTCCCTTACAACATGGCGGCTGATTTCCCTCACAGCAAGGGAATAAGAAGGACTAAGGGGAACCCACCAGCCCAAGGTGGAAGTTCCTCTTGTAACCTCTTCTCAAAAGTGATATCCCATCATTTCTGCCACTTTCTAGAAGCAGATGCTTAGGCCCAGCCCCCACCCAATGAGAGGATACTACATAAGGGTGTTCATTCCAGGAGCTGGGGTCCTTGGGGATCATCCCAGCACCTGTCTGTCTGCACAAGTCATACGGGTGACCACTGGTATGACCCACATGTACACATGAAGGGACTTCCACAAACTCATGGCCCAGAATCCGTGTGTTCAAAACATTGTAGTTTATTTCTCAGAAAACAGAAGCTGGAGCTACTCTGGAATATGGTGTCTGCCATTTGGTTGAATACCCATCAGTTTGGTTTTTAAGACAGAGCTGGGCCAAAGGCACAAGGTTTCTCAAGGACAAGGAATCTATGGTCCTCTTGTTGGAGTTTACTCCCTTGCTTTCTATGTGTGATCTAACTGTTGTCTCTCTTCTTTCCTTCTTTCTTTCTTTCTTTCTTTCTTTCTTTCTTTCTTTCTTTCTTTCTTTCTTTCTTTCTTTCTTTCTTTCCTTCCTTCCTTCCTTCCTTCCTTCCTTCCTTCCTTCCTTCCTTCCTTCCTCTCTCTCTCTTTTTTCCCCCTCCCTTCCTTCCTTCCTTCCTTCTCTCTCTCTTCCTTTCTTCCTCTTTCCCTCCCTTCTATCAGCTCAACATCTCTTCTATCAACCTGGTATCATTTCTTACACTTACTGTGATCATTTTAAAGTTCTACCTTTCTGAACTTGCCACTACCCACCACACCCCATTCCTCACACACACACATTATATGGGGCATGTAAGACCTTATAGAATTATCGCTGACTCACTCAAAGCAAACAGCTTCGGTTATGCCCAATTTACTAGGTATGTGTAACTATAGCTATAATGAAGTTTCCTTTTATCAGACTGTTACAGTGATACAATACATATTCTTTATTGTAGAAATATTCTACAAAAGCATAGTTAATATTAGGGGGGAGAAAGGCACAAGAGAGAACATCTTGCCATTAAGTAAGGAACAATAAGCTTGGTGATCAGATTTAGATTTAGAATCCTGCATTTGTTTCATAGCTGATTTAGGAAGCCTTCTCTTAAACACACCAATATACCATTTAAATGAAAAATAGATAAAGGAAATGGTTCTCAAGTGGGAAAGTCTCTTTACATTTTTCTTTTATCATCTGAATGAAGATTGTGCACCAAGAAGCAGAATGTCAAAGATTATTTGAAACCTGTCAAAAAAAAAATTACTGGCTATTTAAGACTTTCGTTTTCTGGATGACTTAGAGCGAGGGCACAGGGACTGGTGGTAAATCTTGGCATATTTGATAACTTGATTCTTTATATATTATTCCAGAAGTCTACTCCTCTGAATTGTTTTATACAGGGAGGGATGGAGAGAAAAAGCAGTGATGAACCTAGATGGAATTGTTTAGATAGAAAGAATTCCATTTAAGTGTAATTCCCCTGATAGCATTAATTTGGTAAGAATCCTGGTACATGACCTGCTCCTAACCTTATATTGAGCAGTCAAAGATAGCTTTTAAAAAAAGCATTGTCAATTCGAAGACGCAATAGCTCTCATTTGCTACCAACAATGGTACCTCATATCCTGTGTGCAAAGTAGCTAATAAGGGCCTGATTGAAGTTTTGACTTCTATTACTGAAGCCCTGGTGGAGTCCCCTGAGGATGAGGAGAAAATGCCACTAGCCCTGAGATGCTCTGTGGCTGGTCTCTGAATTCTTACCCTTATAGTGCTATTGCCACTCAGATTCTAATAATGTTTGTGTATGTCAGTGCTTGTCCCAGTAATGCCCAGACAGTGCACAGAAATGGCATGTGAAAGTTCACATTAGTCCTTGCAGGACGGTGAGAGCAAACACTGGTAATTCATTTATTTCCTCTCTCCTTTTAATTTCTTTTCCCTCCCTCTCTCCCTACCTTCTTCCCTTTGTCTTCTCTCTCCTTCCCGTTCCCTCCCTCTCCTCTTCCTTCTTCCCCCTTCCCTTTGAAGGAGAGACATTAAAAAAAAAATAGTACATGTTGCCTTAAATCAGCTGCCTCAGCCACAATCGAAAGTTAGTTCTCTTCCCTGTTGGTTACTTTCATTCTTTCCTCTTTTAATGCTTCCCGGAGACTAAGCGAGATGAAGAGGAAAGGGAAAAATGGGGCAGGGGGAAGGAAATGAGGGAATGCAGATGGCAATGCATGGAGGATGACAGCCAGGTAGGAAAAGGGAAAGGGAAACCGAATCTGTAAAGAAGGAAGTAATAATGATAAACGAGGGATTTGGAGACCTACCCTTGCACTGTTCACATTGGGTGGATCCCACCAGATGCCATCCCTCCTCCCACCAATCACCCCCTTTCCCTCCCCTCCTTCTTCACCCCTACCCCTCAACAGACTATATTTGTGTTTGCTCATTCGTATGAGTGTGTGTTTATAGATTGGTTTCTAAGAGTAAATTTTAAATGTCTTACCACAAAAAAGTGGTAAGTGAGGTGATGGTGATATTAAGCAATTTGATTTAAGCATTTCACATTGTATATCAAATCATCACATTGTGCCCCATAAATGTATACAGTTATGATTTTAACTAAAAATTAATCAAAAATAAAATTTTTATTAACTAAAGAAAAAACCAATCATGGCACAGAAAGCTCTCTCTGTTCTAAGTTACTTTGTAATACCTGGGATCTGTTTTTGTTTTTAACTTTATTTAATAAAACAGAGATAAAATGAAACCCCATCTAAGAGAAGAAAAAAGAAATGATAAACCAGGGAAAGACTTCATGCAGTAATTTATGGCGACACTCTTAATATCTGCTACTTCAGTTTGTTTTCTATAAAATGGGAATGCTATTCCTTCTTGGCAAAATACTCTTTGAAATCTTCATATTATAGCTAGTCTTTACTGGTAAATCATTAAGCTTCCTTTAAAAACAAAATGAAAACATTTCTAATGAATGTCAGTATTTTCTCTATGTTTTTAAAGGTATCATGTTTATTGGAAAATATTGATTATTCAAGAATCACCCTGGGCCTTTCTTGCTAATTCTCAATAATACATTTCTTTCTTTCCTCTCACAGGTTATATTTAATCAGTAGACAAGTCTTAACAATGGTGTCCTTTGCCATTTAACTTAAGGATGCATTTATATGCTTCAAAATGTATGTAAAGCATTTTAGAATCATTCGACTTTTAGAAAATTATTGAAATAGTCTGAAGTCATTTTATTTCTTTCTATAAGCGAATCTGAAATGATTAAGTTTGGCACATCTACCTATCGGTCAGCCTTTGATTTTATAAATTGATTTCTTTATTTTGTCTTTCCAGCTATAATCTAATCTTGTCTCACTAAATTTTCCATGAAGATAATTTTTAAAAGTGCTGTAAAGAACTCATTTTCTGGCCCAGCTCTAGAGCCTCGGCTTTCCTTCTTATCGTCTCATATTAGGTGAAGAAATATTCTAAAAGATGTTGAGTTACTCTTGTAAAGTTGCCTTTCTGTTAATATTTTCACATTCAACCTCTTGGCCTATACATTACTGCATTTACATTACTTCATCACTGTACAAGTCGTCATTGATTTTGATTAAATCCATTTGGAAGTCAATATTCACAACAGTAAAAAAGAGGGTATGTTGGACTGTTATATACTGTACGTTTATCCTCCTGTATCACGGCCCTGAACGTGCAAGATCTAGGAGTCTTTTCTGCTTCTTAGTAAATCTCATCATGAGATACTTCCAAAGCAAGAAATCACATCCAGCTCACTACAACTGTATTAAAGGGCTACGGCATTAGGAAGGTTGAGAACCACTGACTTACTGGGTCCTTCCAAGTATGTGCAGCTGGAAGACGTTTAGTATTTATAAAGTGTTAAAACAATCCCCAGCCCCTACACTGTGGCCTTCCTCCCATCCCCTCAGTCCTTTCACTGGCTGGGTGAGCGTTTTAGTTTATTATTTACCACTGCATGCTAGAAGCTCTTTGTTTATTAGAAAGCTCCTTTGCTGGCCTTGCTGGCCTTAGGCAGAGGGAGGCTTCAGCAGTCACTGGGAAAGTGACACCTTTGCTATTAGCATTGGCTTTGTGAGGGAATAGGGATAGGGCCAAAGAATGCAGACTTTCTCCAGCCAGCTGAGATCAGTCAGCTGTGATTAAGACAGAGTAACTCACCAATAGTGAGAATAGCCAATCAGCTGGAAATGGCTTCCAAAGCTTTCAAAACACAATCACCTGCCAGCTGAGCAGCCACCACTCACCTATTGTTGCTGAAGAGAACAAAGATCAAGTGCGGGCAAGTGCTCTTAAAAAGCTAAAATGATGACTCCTCTTCTCCCCTCTACTTCTGGGTCCACCTTTGGTCGTTCTGTAATAAATGATTGTGGTAGTGTAGCAATAATTTCTCAAATATGGAGAAACAAAAACCTCTTCAAGAATAAAATTCTATTTTTGATATTTTGGTCATCATGGAATTTTTGCATTAATTTTGATTTAAAAAATATTGCTTTAGAATATTGTTTATCTTGATTACTTAATTTTGCACCAAAGGGAAGTGCTTCCTTCACCTCACCCTGGTCCCAGTCCTGTATATTAAACATTCCCGCATATGTACTGTCTTATAAGGAGACAAATATTGTGGCCATTTTACAGATGATAAACAGAGCCTGGTGAAGGTAAAATGTCTTGTCTGAAAGGTCCTGGGCAGAAATGGGTCTAAAACTCTGGTTTTCTGAGTCCTGTTCTGGTATCCTTTTCATTTTGCAAATTCTATGTCATCCCACTTGGCATAAAACTAATCTAACTGTTATCACAACTAACATCCATCTAGCACTATAAAGCTCATGTTTATATTTAATCCTTATGACGAGTCTATATACAGGCATTATAATATTCCCTGTTCACAAAATAAAAATTAGAGGGCCACGTAAGCTGAATAACTTGATCACACAGGATGTGAATAGCAGAATATGAATACAAACCTATGTATTCTAAGATAGAATCTTAGGCCCTTTCAGATCTTGAGTAGGGACAGATTTTTAAACAAAATACAAAAGGTGTTGAATATAACATAAAACGTGTATAAATGTGACTATATTTTATGAAAATGAAGATCGTAAAAAGACAAATTTTAACAGGGAGAAAATCTTTTCTTTATATCTATAAATTTTTATATATATATAAAATAACAAAAGACTTGTATGAGGAATATATAAAGAAACTTACAAATAAATTGAAGTTTATTTAAACTTATTTATTTGTAAATTTGAAACTTACAAATAAATTCAAACTAATTGAATAATCGAAAAATGGACAAAAATATAAATGTATTAAGAGAAAGTCAACATCATAAGTCATGAGGGACACAGAAATTAAATTCATGAGCTACTCTTTTATACTTATTCAGTTTTAAATATTAACATGCCTGACAATCTCTAGTAACAGAGAGAAAATAGAACTCCAGGAATACTTATACTATGCTTATATGGTACAACCACTTTGGAAAATTCTTTAGCATTATATACTGAAGTTGATGCATTTATAAAATAACTAAAAAAATTCTACTTTGGGGTATATTCCCAAGATGAACTCTTAAACTTGCATAATAGGAATTATAGATATAAATGATACACAAACAACACATATATACATATGTATACTGTAGAATAAAATAATAAATGCACAATTTTGAGGAATCATTTATTATTTTATTCAATGGTTGTTTATTGAATTTCTGCTATAAATCAAGTTTTATCAATTCTTTTAAAATTATAAATGTCAACAAAATACTAAGTCTTCCATGAGAAATATACAATAGGTGTACAGACAGAAAGAGATATATTAACAATACTTGCAGTACTTCTTTGCAAAAAAAAATGGAGAATCGTCAAAGAACTCAAAATAGACCATCCATTTGATTCTGTAGTCAGTCCCATTACTAGGTATCTACCCAGAAGAAAAAAAATCATTGCACCACAAGGAATTCTGAAGTAGATTGTTCATTGTAGCTCAATTTACAAGGGCCAAGATGTAGAATTAACCAAAATGCCCATCAACCAGTAAATAGATTAATAAATTGTGGTATATGTATAGTATGGAATACTATTCAGTCATAGAAAGGATACAGACTTTGCATCTTTTGTATTAACCTGGATGGAGCTGGAGAATATTCCCTTTAGTAAAGCATCACAAGAATGAGAAAAATAGGTATCTGATGTATTCAATACTATTATGAAGCCAGTAGACAAACTGATACAGGCCCACACAAGAGGAAAAAAAAATTCAATTTAATTCAAGTTGTGGGGACGGGGAAGGAAGTAGAACAGATGGGGTAGGAGAGAGGGGGATTGGTGTGCTCTCACCTAATGGGCACCATGTAAAGTTATATGGCACACCTCCTAGGAGAGGCGTACAACTACAAAAGAGACCTTATCTAACAAATGCAAAGACTGTATTTTAATCATTTGTACTCTCACAATAATCTGGAAAAAAAAAGTACAATGTGGTGAATATTTTACAGAATTATAAGCAAAGTGCTTTGAAAGCTTGGAAGAGGGAGGAAATAATTCTAGAAGAGAGATCTTTTGAGCAGGGATTTGAATCAAGAAGTGAAGAAATACCTAGGACCAGTGAGGTAGCCCAAATCTCCATTGCAAGAGCAGGAAGTGTTTTGGCCTGGAGAGCTGGGTGGGGCTGTGATGAGGGGCAGGATGGGCACCCCTAATTAAGGAGATAGGGCAAACTTAAGAGAAGAGGAGATCATGGAACACATGCTTTAGTGGAGAAGAGGCCAAAAGGAAGTGAATACTAATTGAATGGGTTCCATTCAAAGAGAACACAAGCCTTGAAACAGGATTCATGACTTGATAAAGAAAGGGCAACATTTTAGGTTTCCCAACAAAGGGTATAACATAATATTTGCTTTCAGGTCTTTACTGGTCAGTGGCTTCCTTCAGAGGATCTTGCTGCCCATGAGGATGGCCAAGCTGTGTTAAGTTCGAGTCAACCAGTAGGGTTTTGCTGGGCCACCTGCAGAAGAAACGATGCTAGGTGTCTATCATCAGAACCTTACCTTCCTCTTCCCCCCATAGTGTATTTTGGATTTGGAGAATGATTACCTCAATTTAAAGGAGACAGAACTGGGCAGCAGAAAGACTACCAGAATTCCAGGGTTTGAAAAGAAGAGACAGACCATAAATTAGAGTGGATGAAGGAGAGGTGGAAGAGAACAAAGGCATCACTGCAGCAGTAGCTAGACGATAATACTAATAATTAATACCTTATGCTTGCAGAACACTTTTGCCATTTTATCATTAAGAAATGATTTCACATATAAAAGGTATAAATTAGTTTCATAATAGGGGTGTGGAGGAAAAAGTATCCAATGTACAGACCTTAACATTTCTTAAGAATTTGGTTACAAAACTTGAATTCCTTAGATAAGGAACATTAAAAACCTTGTGCCTCAGTTTCTATCAGAAGCCCAACTGATTTCAATTACTGTTTGGTGTCGTCTTCCTCTGAGTTCAGTCCATTCAACGTAAAGTGGTTCACTTTCACTTTTCCCTAATAATTTATACCTTTATGATAATAGAGTTTCTTATTATCTTTTTGATTTGTGCCCTGTTTCCTATTTAATGATTTACTCTGTACGGCACGCATGCCAATGTTACCATACTAGAAAAATTACTATGCTATAATAATTATGGTACCATCAAACTGAATTAAATTATGTTTCATTGTAAATAGTAAAATGTATTAATTTTTTTAAAAGCCTTTTTATGCCAGTGAGGATAAATAAAGTTACCTTTACATACTTTCATTAAACACTGTGATAGTACAAGCCAAATTGACAGAACCAACAAATCAACTTACAATACTCCCTTTCGAGAAGTTCCGAAATCAGCTTTCTTAGGACTATAAATTAAATGCATCGTGTTAAATAGAATGTGTACATTCTGTGAGTAAAAATTCCACCTCCATCTTGTGTGAGACTATGTAGGCAGATCTTGGGACAGTGAGATTGTCTTCCATTGGTTTAAGATGAGGATGAGCCTCCATTTTCAATGTGCATTCTAAGTTTCTGTTTAGCACATCAGAATAGGGCTTTTCACTATAAATATATAATGTGAAAAACATGTGATTTTGAATTGTTTAGTATGGAAATTAAAAAGCATCAAATGAAACAGGAGAATTTAATGTTGTGGTATATCTTGTTCGGGTCAATATATCCTAATTACTATCATTTTCCCATGTAATTCTTAAAGTTAACAATGAGATAGTACATTATTTTTTATACTAAGTCTACATGTATATTTTTTTACATGTATAGGACTCTCCCATTCAGATGACATTTTTAAACCTATATTTAGATTTCACAAAGTTTTCAGTTGAGAAAGTATATACACGTTCCAAGTTGTTCCAAAAATATTTAAAAGTCTTCCAGTCAATTATCAGTCTTTAAGTATATTAAAATTAAATACAATTGGAAATTTAGTTCCTCAGCCGTACTGGTCCTATTTCAAGTTCTTAGTAGCCTTCTGTGGATACTGGCTATTGTATTGGACATCCCAGGATTAGAGCACATGTATAAGAAGGTAACTCAGTGGAAAAGTTTAAAGTTCAATCACTGACAAGCTACTGGGAGTGTTTTGGCTCCTGGATCTCAAGGGACATGATTTGATTTTTGTGGTCACTGAATCAACTGGTTGGCAGGTTGGCTCAACTGAGAAAATTAAACAGTCACTTTGGTTTTATGCTTTTTTTCTAGGTCCTCCAATTTTCTTTAAGGCAAATATTGTTCCCAAATTATATTGAAAGCGCTCTCTCTCCTGACTATCTCTGCTATCCTTGGAATAGCCCTCAACTTAACTGTCATATGCTAACTTTGGAGTAAAAGAAAGAACACCTATATTAGGAGAAAAAAATAAATTTAATTCATGTTATGCCACCATATTTTGTTCTTGCTTCCCAACTGTTCCATAAGTCATATAAATAAGTATAATATATATTTACTGAGTGACTCCAGAATACTTTATATTCCAGGTCCATCATTTGTGATGACACATTGAAGTTGGCCCAGGAAAGCTAAAAGTGTGTCATACGTCAAATCACACCTTCCATCAGGGTGAGAACAGCAATTCTGCCCTCACCTCACAACTTACGTGATGGGACTTGGCAGTATTGGCATTTCTGACCTGACTTCTTTTGGCCAGCTCAGCATTCTTATAAAATAAATAGTTTTCTCACTCTGTGATTGAAAGGGTTAAATAGTACCAATACATTACACTCACAAAAGGATTTATTTTGTTCTCATAAATCAGTTTTATTCCACGTTTTTATTATTCCCTTGGGTGAGCTACTCCAATGGAAATCAATACACATGCAAGGGATACAATCAATCTAGGTATTTGATTATGGATTGGAGATTCCCAGGTCGTCTTTGTAGCCAATTTCTTTCTGGTCATCTCCCCAAAGAATGGAATATTCTTATTGGCAACCATGAACTAACATAGTGGCAAACATAGTTAAGAAGTAGATAATAATTTCATTTTATCTAATGATGGAAGCCCAAAAGGTAAGCAATGATTAAAAGATAAAGACTTAAAATATGTTACTATATTTTTCTTAAAAACTATTTAAATGTTTCAATATTTTTCTTAACATGAACTCAAGTTTTAAAATTATTCTTTCTTTATGAAAAAAGGGCTATTAATACAATTGGTAGCAATAAACTGAATTCTTAGTGTGCTATTAGTTAAGTGATTTTTCTAATTACAAAGATGTTATCTGTTTTTATACATTTATTTTAAAGTTGATCCACATCAAATCTAACTGGTCTAGGTACAATAATAAAGCAGTTAAGGTGAATAAAATGCCTTTGAAGGGATTCAAGCTGGTTCTTTTCATTTCTATAATTATCCAGGCTGGAAAGCCACCATCTGGGGGATTTAAAAGAGAAAAACAGTTCAACTTTAAATTGGAAACATTGATTAAATTGTTGCTCAAGAGGCCAACATTTATATATCAAACTCTCTTTGATTTACAAACAAATTTATATCTTATGATCCTTTACATCTTGAATGCTTATTTGGGGACTCCTGGTACCACATTACAGTTCTCTTGCTTCTGACTCGGCCACCTGTTCTTGGTTCTTAAGCCAATTTTTTGGCATAGGCACAATTAAACCATTTAGTAATTTGTTTCCTTATACTTTGCATAAGGGCAATACTCGATGCACTTATCTGGTTATTTTGTTAAAACAAATTCCAAGACAATATTAACACTGTATTTGCTAATTTTAGCAATTGTTTTAGTCTTATTTTGGCACGACAGTATCGGTTGTGGGAAGGGCATCTTTCATTTTGGGACACATTACCTACTTCTGTCTTTTGTCTGGAAGGTGCATACTTTGAAAGTTGTAAGAAGTCTTTCAGAAGCAGTTGAAAGAGTAAACCCATCCTTCTTTCATCCAAAAAGTCATTAATTATACTTTAGTTAATTTGAACAGCAGTTATCAATGCACTGAAATTTCCACTGGCAGACTTCAGAGAAATGTGGAATTAGGGAAGTATCTGTACCATATTTTCTTTCTGTATCTCTCCTTTCCAATAATTTGCTGAAGAATTAAATGCTGAAGAATGAAAGACATTCGAAGCACTAATGAAGGTATAGCGCAGCAACGTATTACAGGGCGAGAGGAACAAAAAGACCTTTTCATATGCCGTGTTCTACTCTTTAAAAAAGAGTTTATTGGGTGGTGCCTGTAGCTCAAAGGAGTAGAGCACCAGCCCCATATGCTAGAGGTGGCGAGTTCAAATCCAGACCTGGCCAAAAACTGCAAAAAAAAAAAAAAAAAAAAAAAGTTTATTCAGATAAGTTACCTAGAAATGGGGAACAGCTCCCTTTAGTTAGAAAGGCAGAACATTTTAAAGAGGTGAGATCTCTAATTGTTTAATTCAGAGGCTGGCAAACTTTTTCTGAAAAGGAATAGAAAGTAAATATTTCAGACTTTGAAGGCAACACAATCTCTGCCGTAACTAGTCAGTTCTGCAGCTGCATCCTGACAACACCTAGAAGTGTGTCTTTATTCTAACAAAATTTTATTTTTAAAAGCAAGGGGGCTAACTTAGCCCTTACAGGCTGTAGCTTGTGGACCCTTGGTTGTATTATAATTTGTTTATAAACTAAACTATAATTTTATGTGCTTTCCTTTGGTATTTTCATCCTCTCAACAATTCAAACATTATGAATGCTTATCTAAAAATGCATGCAGTACAGAAAACAGCACTCAATAAAATCCCAGTACCTGTAATGTGAATAAAGGGTAGACATAATTCTAGGCCCTTCTAGGTGGTTTCTGGGTAGGAAACAACAGAAACAAATTTAGCTCATCCTCTTCATCTCACTGGGAATATATACCATTTTTTCCTAAAGTGCGTAGAAACAGGGTCTTCCTTTGTTGCCCAGACTGGAGAACGGTGGCTACGAACAAGTGTGATCATGGCACACCACAGCCTGGAACTTCTGCCTCACCTCCCTGAGTAGTTAGAGCTACAGGCACACACCTGGATCATTTTTATTTTTATGTTAAGACTGTTTTTAGAGACACGGTTTATGTTGCTCTTTCAGGTTGTGTTTCAGGCTTCCTTGAACTCTTAGCCCCATGCCGTCCTCCCCCTGCAGCCTTGGTCATCTTGTCTTTCTGTGTTAGAATCTTCTTTACTTCTGGCTACTGTGGACATATTTAGGATGTGTTTTCTTCCTTCTAATTCATCCTGCCCATGCCTTGTGGGCTGCTCTGTGTAGACCTTGCTTTTCTTCCCAATTTGGTCTACTTCTTTTCCATTCTGGTGCTAGTCAGTCCCCTCTCCATCTCAACTTTGGGGACTGGACTGGGTGTTGCTATGAATGTACCCACCTGCCACCTACTGGGGATGGCGTGGTATGGAGGGTGTGGCAGGGTGCAGAATCCTAGGGAATCTAGTTTTTTGTCTCTGCTGAGAGCTGATCACATGTCCCCTGTAGCAGCACCTGCTCCAATTATCTCCCATTCCTGGGAACATTGGCGTCTTCCCACAACTAAGCACACAGGTTAGTGCGTGGCCAGCCCTAACTTTCCCTGCCATCACTACAAGCTGTTCGTGGTTCATTTCTCTTCACTTCAGACAAGATTTACCTTGGCTTCTATTGCTTCCTCTGAGAATAGACTTAGAAACTATGCTATAGGGGAATGGGTGGAGGGAGGGGGATTGGAGGGACCATTTTTGAGGTTTATTTTACAGGGGTACAAGTGAAACTCTCTAAGAGTGGAATCAGAACGTTTTAAAACAATAAGTGAGAAAATGACATGGAGGCTGTGTTGATCAGTTTGATGGAAGTATTTTGGATTGCATGTGAAAACCCCACACTGTACCCCAGAAGTGCATTAATGTACATAGTTACCATTCAATAAAATTAAAAAAAAAAGAAAGAAACTATGCTATACTGAGCAAGAATTTACCATACATTTCCTTTTTTTTTTGTTTGTCTTAAGGTTTTTTTTTTCATTTCTTTTGATTTAAGGGTTTCAAAGTTAATTTCATTAATTTGTTCCTTTGACATTATACATTTGAACTTGGAGAATTTTTAGCTAAAATTGATAATCTTTCTCTCCTATTTTGTTTCCATTTTGTTAGGTATTTTGGAATAGTGATTCCATGGTGCTACCTAATCTCAAAACTTTTAGAAGTCCGCAATTTATTCTATAATATCTTCCCAGGAAGGTAATTCAGGCCCACAGTTGAAGGACTATAACATAAGGACTATAAGATAAGATCTAGCTGTCTGCACTTCCTAGATTCCTGCCTTTGTCTTCTCGTTGCCTTGAATGTAGTCACAACCTGTGCCTCACTTCTCATCCACAGATTAGAAGGGAACAGGATGTCACTTCCACATGGTGATGTTACATACAATTGGAACTCATCTTGACAGGCTACTCTCTCCTCTTGATACAGGAAGTAGCCGTGTTTGGGAGGCTCACCTGGGAAGACATGAGGGTGACCTGCAGCCAATGTGCAGGTGTTAATTGAAAGCAGCCACCAGCTAGGCGCCAGGAAGAAACTGAGTCCCTTAGTCCCCATAACCTTCCAACAACCACCAGAGCTTGGACGAGATCCTTCCTTCCTGTAGCTGTGAGATGGAACTTCAGTCCTGGCCAACACCTTGATCCCAGCCTTTTGAGACCATGGGAAGACCTTACTGGGTGATTGTCACAAATACAGCAGGTAGAAGTTACCAGAAAATGTGACATAATTCTCACTCAAACAGTGTGTTCCTGAAATGGGAAATGTCTCAAGCAACTAGAGTTTAGTAATAAAAAGGAGATTTTGAACATTTCATTAAATGAAGAATGGCTAATAGGCCCTGCACTGGGATCGCTAATGGCTGCCACGTTGCCCACTTGGGCAGTGAAGCACTGAAGGCTCGGAGTGTTTGGCATGTTTAGCAAACCTCTTCTATAAGTCTGGAAGGAAACATTTTTTTGGTAATAAAGTCGTCATGTTTATGTCCAGTGTTTTGTGCGGAAGCTGAAGACCATTTTCTGTGGAAGTGCATCTGTCCAAATAGCTCCTAGGTGATGGAGATAATGGCAGTAGTTTGTTCAGCAGGAAAAATAACAGTCTGCCTAAATGTGGAATAAAAAAAGTCAAAGCAGAAATAAAACCTCACATTTCAGAGGACGACATGATTAATAAAAATAGACCGTACTTCTCTAATTTACCATAGTCATGTTAAATCTCTGAATCCACTATGCGTATTAAACTATAATGAACTTTATACATATAAATGTGTAGTTAACTGTATGTATAACAGAGATTACATATGTAGCCATCTAGATGTCCATAAATATTTCCTTTTAATAGACATGTTTTGATAGCAGTTTTAGGTCTATGGCAATATTTAGCAGAAGGTACAGAAGTCCTGCTTATCCCCCTGCTCTATGATTCTGCTCTGATATTAATAAAATGAGATTCGTTTAGAACAACACTATAGCTCATAGAGCTACCTTGCTGAATAATAAAAAAAAATGCTTCTGAACACTTTAAATAATGATTCATAATATTAAGAAGGGTAATTGTGTGACATTAGGCATACTCTTGCACACACATTAAAAAAAAATCAAAACAGAACAAAACAAAAATCTTGACTATCCATAGTGCTGTTCTAACTTCTGAATGAGCACACTTAGGGCAAATGTTTCTGAAGCGGATTTTGAGAAGTTGATGCAATGCTCTCTGTATTTATTCTCTGAACTACAATTGTCACATGAGCAGAATGATGAGTTTAAAGAATCAGAGAAGTACAGCTTTTACTAGCTGACAATAAAAATCACTCTTACAGAAATTACAATAATGGTAAGAATCAGGATGTGTTAATCAAGCACCGTCGTCCTCAGAGGCCTTAGTAGGACGACAGCCTACTTATTTCGTTCCATTTCAAAATGTTCTGTGGAGAAGACAGTTTTGTCTATAGACATCTATTAATATTTTCTACATCTGTAAATATTTTCTACACTGTAAAAAACCTAAGACCAGAGACAGCTTTGAGCATATGTTAGTTACAGAATAAACCTATACCCAGGAATAGCTCCCTTTGACCAGACGTCAATTACAGAATGAACCCATACCCTGCACCCTTCAGATCCCTAGCATGAAGTCTTTTAGAACGATGGAATTTGAAAGACACACTTACTTTCAGGGTAAACTAATTGAATATATTTAGAAAGAATAAATAAAACTCATTTAAATACTAATAAGGACAATCTGGTGTGACCTGAAATTCTGAGCTCACGGTAAAGGGCTGATTGGCCCCTTTGCCCTGGTCACCGTTCCGTCCTGATTTGGGGATTGGCAGAAATCTGTGACAGTGACGTAGAGCTGGACAACACCTAGAAGGGAAACCTCCGTGTGGGAAAATCCAGCATTGTCTCTTCACCGCAAGAAGTAGAGAAATTTGTTAACACTCTTTCTACCTTAAGTTGTAATTGGATTCAGAAAAAGGCTAACTTAAAGCAGGACCAGGCCTGACGTCTAAAATCCTCACAAGGTAACAAGAATCAGTTTGGTTTGTTCACTGTCACTTCTCATTATCATCTTTGTCATGAGAATGGATTCATGTTGTGCCATTTTCTGTTCTTGTTACAATCTTTGTCACATGAATAAGATATCAGGATGTTAATGCCTGGCATGCAGGATTGCGTGTGTGATGATATGGTGCAGGGCGAGGCTGACCTTTGCAATATTATGTATTCTGATTGGTTGTTCATTTCACCTCTTTCCTACAAGTTAATAAGGCTGTAAAAAGACAGAACGGAAATGGCCAGCCAGTCAAATTATAGAATATTGAAAAGGTCAGAGCAGTACAGCACAGAGGAAAAAAAAGATTATGGAATATATGGTGCATTAAAATTCAGTGATTATAACAGGAATGGGAAAAGATATCCATTTATGTTATTTCAATCTAGAGAACCCCACAGGATGGTATCCCCGTGACAGCAATCATTTATGCATCCCTGAATCATATGTGAAAATATCGCAGTGCTTTTCTTCTATTTACATAAAAAAAATCATACTATTCAACAGATTATAACAGTAAGATTTTCATCTTAGAGGCCGGGCATTAATGTTGCTAACATTTTGGTAGGAAATTATATGTGAAGCTAAAGAAAAGGTTTGTTACAAGCAAAATCTATCATTCACATGAGGCATATTTGGGCTATTTCCTCATTTAAGATTTTTTTTCTGCAAAATACAATAGGAGATTAGGACCAAATGAATTAACCTCCTTCAAGACCCTTTAGAATGTGGAATATTCTCAAAGAGCAGTTAGGAGTTTGTTCACAAAGTTTTACATCATCTCTGTAAAACTTGTTTTGATCCTTGTGGTTTGTGGTATGGGCCCGTACCCAAAGAAGCCTTCCTTCCTTCCCTTGTGACCTCAGTGCACAGATAGAACAAGAGACATGGTTAATACTTAAATCGGAAATTCTGAAGTTATTCATTAGTCAATTCTAAAACTTGTTACTCATATGTTAGCATTTCTTAGAGAACGATGGTGTAGACTAGGTTTTGCAGTCAGCAAAGGGAGCTGTCTTAAACATTGTGTTTCCACTTGCTGGAGATGGATTATTTCAGTAACAGAGTAAACATTTTATAGTCCAAAGTTGGAGGCTAAAGGCATCATTAATAAGGATGCCATATGTGATGTAGTTACTTTGAGAAGCAGAAGAAATGAATTTTGCTCAGACCAGCCTGAGTATGGATCAAATAACTTTAAAATCAGTAGTTTTCAAGTTTTGGCATGCTGAAGAAGAATCACCCCGTGACCTCTGGGCCAAACCCTCTGATGTTCTCATGTAGGAGATCTGGGGTGAAACTCAAGTATATGAATGTTTATGAAGTACCCCCCGATGATTTTGTTGTAGGTGAAGCCTGGGCCCCTGGCATAGAGAGCCCATTCTGCAAAAAACTTACGGCAAGCTTCAGGTAAAGCTCTAATGCAGGCATCCTCAAACCACAGCCTGCGGGCCACGTGTGGTCCACCTAGGACATTTATCCAGCCCACCGGGTGTTTTTGTCACCGCTGC
This sequence comes from Galagoides demidoff, assembly GCA_963574575.1. Taxonomy (NCBI): domain Eukaryota; kingdom Metazoa; phylum Chordata; class Mammalia; order Primates; family Galagidae; genus Galagoides; species Galagoides demidoff. Next base: position 30,145 of record CAUYQV010025578.1, on the reverse strand, counting down.
CTGTCCTGCTTAGCAGCTGACTCATCCCAGGGCTCGCAGTCCGACCCTCCAACAGTCTGAGGGACAGTGAACTGGCCCCCTGTTTAAAAAGTTTGAGGACCCCCGCATGGCTCAGAGCAAGCCAAACAAAGAACAGAAGACAGAGACTAGACTAAAAATCATGGTGCTGGGGCAGGGGGAGGGTAAGGAGTGGGAAGCTGTGGTTCCAGAACACAGAAGCTTAAAAGGACCTGCACCTTCTCTTTATACTTACAAATAGGGTCAGATGTGAGGCCGGCAAGAGGAATGGTCACTGTGATAGGAAATGTTTATCACTTTAGCATTTGCAAGCTTGATTTTTGAGGCTGAACCGATGGGGCTGCATTTTCCAGCCCAATGGAAGCAGGGAAGCATGGGAGAGCACAACGGGCCCAAGAGGGGGAATCCAAGAGGGGGAGTCCGAGCGACTTGCATTTTAAGAATCTCTCCCCCAGACACAGAGCCCCAGTTGGTAAAGTTCAAATGAGGAAAGGAAAGAGAGTGAAGGAAGTAGAGGAAGGGATGAAATCTGCGGAACCTGCTTGGGTTTCTGAATCTATAGATTTTTGAGTTTCATTGAGAATTGAAATCCTGTCAACTGCTTTAGGTCAGTGAATTGAACTGTACGTTAGCCAGGGTGAGGGAACATTAGACTCACTCCGCTGCAGGGTTCCTGGAGATGGGCGAGATCTTTTCTGAGCTGAGCAAAATGGTTATGTAATTGCATACTTCTCATAATTATTGAGTAATTATATACTTCTTATAATTACTGAGTAATCATTGTTCTATAACTAGAACTTAATGTTACAACTAATTGTATAATTACTGTCTATTAATGTTGTTATCTGGGAAACTTAGGGTAAAGTGGTACTTAATATATTTTTCCCCTGCCATGCCATTTTCTGAGCTAGCAATATTGTTTGTTTTACCCCTCAAAATTGTCTTTAAAAACAAATAAACGAAATGCAAGGAAAAAAGAACTTCACCAACAGTATAGTAAGAGATGTTAACTCATTGATCTTAAATTTGCACCTGGCTGGAAATGTGCAAAATGGTGTTCTCGTGGCTTAATTTCAGATTTTTCATTGTTGTTTTGCAAATTTCAAGCTTTTACAAGATGAGCACAGTTGTGCTGCTTCAGAGCTGATTGAGCATCTGCTTGGGTCTTTGTAAGACAAGCTGACCTTTTTGAAATTTTACAACTGGACAATTTTTTTCAGCTATCTCAAAAAATGCTTCCAAGGAACTGGATATCATGGGAAATTGAGGAGCTATTCTGATGCTGATAGTGTAATTATTCTTAGGCAGTGGGTAGGAGGGACTCATATTTAATCTTTACCAGATTTCTTGAGTGCAGGAACTATGTCTTATGCATTTGGGGCATGTTCTTATCAGGGCTTATCAAAGTCTTCTCCCTGCATACAGTTGAAGCTCAATTATCTTCAGTCAAATAAAATTGACTACTTGTAAAGAAGTTATGAAAATTAAAGTGGCAGAATTTGAGAATATCATTTTATTGCATCATGAAATTATTGCAGGATGCTATGAAGGTTTCAAAACCTCTTACTAATCTGTGTTATTCTCAGTGTGCAATGAGATGGAACTTAGAACTATAACCAAGAAGTATGTATTACACATATATAGGAGTACTTTATCTATTTCCATTTTAAGACCTTGAATTCCTTTTTTAAGCTCTGAATATGTCTTTGGCTTTACTGAAAATAAATAGAAATTATTATTCTCTTGTTTTAGCCCACAAATACCATTTATTCCCTTTGAAATAAAGGATTCCCTTGGATGTACCAATTCCAACTCCAAAGTAATAAATTAGTGTATGACACTATGGATTTCTCCTGTTTATGACATGTGTGTTAAAATTGTCAGTATCTTTTAGATACATTGTATATTTAAAAAAAATATTTGCAACTAAGTATAAGCCCCTCTTATGCATTATTCGATCTTCACTGATTTCAGTTTGAATTATAATCCATTGGGAGAATGACATGGTGGCAGAAGTTGAGATTACTGTTACTTTGTTAATTGAAAAATCTTTCATTTTGATTAATAATGCGTTGTTAGGTTGAGAGGGGTAGAGAATTTAATAGGTAGGTACTTGCTACTGAGCAAATGAAATACAGGGTACATAATTCCTAATCACTTGGTCCTCAATGTGTAGAATATCTCAGTTGTATGAATTACAAGGTAGCTGCTGTTTATGAGCAGCCATAGTGGTTGCTGGGTATGATAAAGAAATGATCTCACTTAACTTTTACAGTAGCACACCAATGGAAGTACTACATCATTCCCTGTTTGCGTAAGAACTAAGGATTGAGAAATATTAACAACTTTAGCAAAGAGCACATTACTGACAAATGCAAAGACTGGTTCAAACACAGGACTCTGACCACCAAATTTATGTTTTTTCCTTGCACTATCCTTTGTTACTAAGCTGTATTAAGATATAATATTATTGTAAATATTCCAGTCATTGCATTTTGTTTACTATACTATCCAAGGTCACTTTTAGTATATAACCATCTTTTATTTTTTTTAAACATTTAATCAATAAAGATTATATCAGTATCTGGGAATCTTGCAAATATGCTTGTTGTTCCCCTTGCGGTTCAGTATCTTGTGCTTTTTAATTCATTTACCTGTAGTTGTAGAATTTGGGTAGGCATGATTAAACATATGTGTAACAAAAAGTGTTTTGGCAAAGGAAGAGGGCCGGTCAGAGTAAATATTGTCATTCTTAATGGTTCTTTGTGATTTAGGAGTTATAAAATTTCTAAAATCAAGTAAAATTAAGCAGTATTTTAAGAAAATGCCTCTTGCAAACATTTTGGTCATACATCTAATGTAGATAGTGAAGGAAGTGGTATAGTTTTCAGTTGTAACCCTTTTCTTCTTTAACCCTAATTCTGACTCTTCTTAACCAGGACTGTAACCCAGTGGTAAAAGAGAGAGAGATAGAAGCCCAGTACCAGCAGTAGTCATTTCCTGTATCTTAGACAAGCTGAGATTTCCGAGTGGATTCCCTAAAGCTTTGGAAGGATGGTGGTGGTGGGACCTGGGTTAGTATATATTGAAGATACTTAAAAAACAAAACAAAACAGGTAGCTTCTGCATTTTCCCATAAACTTTAAAAAATAGATCAAAGTGGGCCTATATTACCTCTCATCTCCAGTTGCTTTTCAGAATATTCTGACCAAGTCTTACTTAAAGTGGCATCAGATAGAAATCAGCCAACCCATCTCTCAAGCAAAATGAGGAGCAAACACCTCACTTGATGACATGTGATATATCTGACAAATCCTTAAGCATACTCTTTATATGCAGAACCATTGTATTTTAGAGGAAAAAATTGTTAGTTTTTGCCAGTCTGTACATAAAAGAAAATTCATAGATTTAAAAAAAAAAAAAAAAAAACTCAAAAGAAGTTTAAACAACTTATCAAGTGATCAGTTTCCATCTGTGTGGTATTTTTACTTATATGCGTGATGCTTATGATTTGGCTTCATGTTATAGGTATCTTAGAGTATGAGTGAAGTAACTTTGATTGCTCTGATGAGTGAATTGAAGATATTAACCCAGGTAACATTTTGTTCCCATGGTAACAAGATAAAAGAATGCCCACTGATGAGAGCACAAGTAATGCTTCTTAGATTGATAATCCTCATCCTTCTATTTAACATTTAAGAAGCCAAGAAGATATTCAAATAATAGAGAAGAACCCTTAAATATATACCAATTTTAGTGATTTTTTTTTAACCAGCAGGTAATAACTACACCCTTCTGAATGGCACAAAAATCGTGCATAGCAGTGAAGAGACCAGCCTTTGGGTACTCATCGATGGGTTGGTTCCTTTTACGAACTACACTGTACAAGTGAATGTTTCAAATAGCCAAGGCAGCTTAATGAGTGACCCTGTAATGATTACAATGCCTCCAGGAGGTAAGTCCATGAAAAATGTTGGCTATCAAATTTTATATAAATGCCCTCAAACAAAATATCTATTGAAATATCTAAGGATTTATTGTTGGAATTAAATTTTAGAACTTAGAGGCTTAATTGTATTTCTGGTTCTTTTGGTTGTTGTTGTTTTGTTTTATTCAGACTTTTTCCTTGATATTCTTTTATTGTTTTGTTGAGATGATTTCTACCTTGCTCAGTGTGCATGTGCACATATATGTACTGTATGCACACACATGGAACACATATATGTATTGTATGCACACCCATGTAACATTTATATGTACTGACTGCAAGCACATGGAACATGTATATGTACTGTGCACACACATATAACTGGTATATGTACTGTGTGCACACACATGGAACACACGTATATAATATACGTGCATGCATGTAACACATATATGTACTGTGGACACCCATGTAACATGTATATGTACTGCATGCACACACATGTAACACATATATGTACGGTGGGCACACATGTAACATGTATATGTATTGTGCACATATTTAACACATATATGTACTGTGCACACACCTAACACGTATATGTACTGTGCATGTACACATGTAACACATATATGTACTGTGCACACACATATAACAGGTATCTGTACTGTGTGCATGCACATGAAACACGTGCATATACACACATGTAACATGTATACATGTTATGTGTGTATAGTACGTATACATGTTGTGTGTGCATTCACATTACATATTCATGTTACATGTGTGTGCACAGTACATATGTGTGTTATGTGTGCATATAGTAAATACATGTTACATGTGTGCACACATGTAACATGTATATGTATTGTGTATACACATATGTAACACATATATGCACTGTGTGCACACAAGTAACATATATATGTACTGTGCATGCACACATGTAACACATATATGTACTGCATGCACACATATGGAACACGTATATGTACTGTGCACACACGTAACACATGTTTATACTGTGCGAACACACATGTAACATGTGTACATACTGTGTGCACACACATGTAACATGAATATGTAATGTAAATGCACACACATAACATGTATACTTACTATGCATGAGCACATGTAACATGTATTTGTACTGTATGCACACATGTAACACATATGTGTACTGTGTGCACACATGTAACTTGTGTATATACTGTGCACACACACATGTATTTCTGAATTTCTGTATGTTAAGATGAGTGGGAAAAGCTTTTTGTTTGAGATTTCACTTAGATTCAAAATTTATATTTGAAACTTGAGCTTTCATTTTCTACTGCAAGTGGTTCTCATTGCTCGTGTTAGGAAGAATGAGGTGACACTGAAGTCTTTCTGGTTGGCAAAAAGGGCAGGATGCGGATAATAGAATAAGAAAATTCTATTCATACCACTGTAAAAAATACTTTTAAATTCCAAGTCCTAATGATTACAGATCAGCAGTACCACTTTCATATGTTAAATGTGATAGAATCTGGATATTTTTATTTTAAAATTTTCTATAAAAATGAACCTAACTGTATTCACAATTGCCATTGCTTTGATCTATGATCAACCCATGTTTTAACTAATTGCAAGAACTAATTGCTAAGAAGGAAACTGTTTAGGGTTACCGTGTATGGTCCTTGAGCACAAAGTACCCTCCACCACATTAAGAAAATGATTCTAAATTAAGTGTTCAGAATGCCTCATGTTTTCAGTAAATACTGAAGGAGAAGGCCCTAGGACACCTCAGTCTGTCCAGTAGCCCAGCTTGCAGGAACGAGTATATTTGGGGCTAGTGGAAAACACCACTATCTTATTATCGCAATCTGTAGGGCAAGATAAATCCCCCTCTGGTCACAAAGAGTGTAGGAGCAACAAAAGCCTCATTATAGGAAAAAAATAAGGGTGAAAGTGCAGTTTGAATGAGAACCATTTCTTCAAGAAAAGATGCATTACCTGTTGTATCATAAATGGCATTCACTATTATCTACCTTTTATGACTTTATTAAAATTAATGAATGGCTGTTTACTAAAATGCTTAAGACTCTAAATGGCAGAAGGCACATTATCTAAGAAAATAATGCTTAAAAGAGACTTCGGGGGCTGATCAACTCATGGTACTACCGTAGTTCATGAACTAATAATAGAAAAAGGGGAATTGAGACCAAATCACAAAACAAAACAAACTCACCCGCCACTAAAGAAATCTTGGGTACTCATATCTTCATTTCATTATTCTAACCCGCACACTAGAATTGGTGATGACTTTGACCCTTAGCATATAACATCCTTTATTTACATTTAAAAATTTGAGAGCAATCAATGGCATAATGGGCATTTTATGTTATATAGCAAGACATTCTCAATAGGATGCGTGGAACATTTAATGAGTTATATATCCATTTTGTGGCATTGATACTGATTAGATAGTTTGTAATTACAGTAACTTACATCATATTCCTAAAAGGGAGCTAATTTATTTTTCACATGTTTAAGAATGTATGGTCTAATAATTTGTTTATATGTGTATATTATGATCCAATTTAAAACAGCAAGCTCCTCTTGCTAACTCCATACACACTGTACAAATATGTCTGTCCATAGAAGGGTTAATATTATGCACACAGGAAAAATCTAAAGTATTGTTTTATAGTGGAGCAGTAGAAGAGAGGTAAATTGTTAACTGAGGCTTATCTCCATCTCCGCACTGAGGCAGCTTACTGGCGTTATTATCATAATGTCCTACAGTCCCACCATCTCTGGGCCCCATGTAATCGTTCACTTCAAGTATTTAGAGATCCAGAATTCGGAAGATGGTCCTTCACCAAAGAGGAGGCAAACGTCTTTGAAGACAGGCAGTGATTTGCCAGAGTTTATTACAGCCATTAAGACATACTTTCTTTTATTATTAGATTGTTGTTGATTACAATTAGGAAACTTATAGCTTTGAAATTATCTTTTTTATGACCTTGTGGCAGTTTAAAGGTGATAGCTCATTGATTAAATAGGTTTTAGTTCATGCTTCCTTTTACTTAATGATCTGAAAACATATTATCCTGATTTACACATAAAAATCATGCTGAAAAGCATGTGGCATTCACTAGAATATGTGTGTTTAAGTAGAATTAAATTAGTACTGAGAGTTATTAAAGAAATCTTCCATGCCTTTGTCCACTGAACTGTGTTTCATACTGAAATGAATAATAAATGAACCAGTGTACAGAAGAGGAGCAACTCATAGGCAGAGCAGGCCCTATATGCTATTTACTTTTCCATTACATTTTGATTGTTATCATTATGGCCATTTCCTTGATTTCAATATTAGATCTTTATTATGATGATGTTGAATTCCTAGTGTTTTTCAGTTCTTGATTATGCAATGTTTGTAATAGTACCCCTAGCTGTGTTTTTTCTCGGTATAGTTTAAATGCATAATAACAGGAGATTTGAGCAAAATGAAAGTACCGTTTTATCTTCATCAAGTATTTGTTATCAAATGTAGCCTGGAAAACTCCCTCTATCCCTTTAGTCCAGCCAAATCCTATTGACTTTTCAGATTTCAACTTAGAAATCATTCTATCAGAAAGTCATCTCTTGCCAACAGAGGCTGAGATAGGGCCTTTCTGTATCCTAGAGTACAATCATATTATTTTGAAATTGCCTGTTTAATCTGACTGTCACAATCACTGGTTCTAAGACCTTATAGAATAGGGACTGTTTCTTATTCATGTTTTATCTTCGGTGCTTAGACCAAACCTAACACGTGGCAGGTTTATAATGAATAACTGGTGAATGAGTGAATAAATAAATCATGCAAGATAGTTTAATAATCAGTTTTAAACTGTATGCTTATTGTTACTAAGGCCTGCCTGAGCCTCATGTCTGCCTGAGCAACCTTATACTGTAGCCTGGTATGGAAATGTGACTCTCTGCCCACTACTATCCAATGTAGGAATGCTGTGGCCATGTAGATGTAGTTGGGAGCTCAGACTGCGAGCAGGGTTAGCGTATTGGAGGCAAGACATATTCTTCAGTTGTACCGACTCATTACTCTTTGATTTTTCCACTCCAATGGTGACTTTTCTCAGGTGATCACAGGATGACCAGTTTTTAGTTTATATATAGGAATTTAGAAAGCAGAGATAAGGGAACACCGTATGAAAAATTTTGCCATGGTACATTAATTCTTAGTTGACAGGAAACATTATATTTGCCAGTAGCTAATCCTATTATTTTATGAGGAAAAAAGCATGATTAAAAAACATGATAAGCCCAAGTTACTTGAAGTCAGGAATTAAAGGAAGCAAAACAATACTTCTAATAACCTACCGTGTAGATGGCAGTAGCAAATCTGAAGTAGCACATTTTTTATTTGAAAAAATTCAGTGTAAATATTATTTGAACAAGTAGAGGAGTTTCTCCTTTAAAAAATTATGTAGCAAATCCTTGACTACCATGCACACAGGGTTTTTTTGTATTTCTACAATTACTGTATTTTTAGGTTGTTTGTAATAACATAATGCTCACATTTAGGACGAGGTACTCTTAGAAATGAAGACTATATTTAATCCAAGCTCTTGAATAGCATTATGGTACAGGTTCAAGAGTTCTAGGAAAAATTAAAAAAAATAAAAATGGAATCCAAATGTTAATCCATAAATATGAAACTTTCCTCTGGCCTTTACCCCCTCAAGGTCTGGAGTTACTAATGGGGTTAGGATTTCAACGCTTAATGGGGCTTAGTGCATTAGTGTTTTGTATGCATGGAATTCAGCATTCAGTTTAATAAGTGGTTGACATTGGTGATGTCCCTTAATTTGCTTAAATCTAATTGGCTCTTTTATCAGTCAAACCTGTATGGATTGGCAATTGATCAGAAAGGGTCAGCCATGACTCTGCATGTAGTTAAATGATGGAACCACCAGTTAAAGTCACAGTTGCATGATAATAAGCAAAGGAAGAACAAATGAGCTTAGGGGAGGAAGGCAAAGAAGCTTAGAAGTTTTGCAGGATCTTCAAGTTCAGAACAAAGGCATTATAGAGTATATAAATTTTAAATACACTGCATTTTGCCTCCAGACTTAAACCTTTTTTTTCCAGATGAACTGCAATCTTGTCTGAAACTGTCTTTGTTACATCAAAGAACTACTCCGAAAGCTAAAAGAGACAGAAGAAGCATAAAAGGGCATAGTTTAAAATGATTAGTGACAAATTCCATACTGACAAGCAAGAAACAGATTTTTTATGAAAGTTTTGTATTTTTCCAAAAGGAATAATTTTCTCCTGTTTATCTTTTTCTGAACTGCTTCATTTTAACAATGAAAGGAACCCAGAGCCACCTTAGCTTGTGAGTTTAATCAAGTTTTCTTCGGATGGCAAATAACGTGTCATTTATACTTCAAATTGATGTTGATGAGAATTATTATAATCTACAGACTTTATAAAAGTGCTAGGCTTGAGAAACCTGTTTATGTTCCAAAATGCATTATTAGAAAGTGAAAAACGGAGAAACATAAAACCACTGTGGAGTGGTTGGTTTTAAAGAGTCAGTGCTACTGTCTCTCTTTACTCCATTCTCTTCCCTATATCCATTAAAAAAAGAGGGGGGGGGTGACATCCATTCAGAATTAACACTTAGGCACACTGCAAAAACGTAGACTTTGGAGTCCTGGAAACATGGATTTAATTTGTTTCTTTCACTCCCTGGCTGAGTGAGTATGAGCAATCCACTAATATAGCTGAGCCTCAGTGTCTTCATCCATAAAATAGACTGGATGGTAATTCCCACCTGATGCGATTGTTTGGAGGATGTAAGAAAACCATATATATGTAACTTCCCACAATGCTAGTCTTGGTAAACATTGGTGCTTGCTACCTGCTTTGTTCTATGTACCCACTTTTTTGTCCCAGGCTGAAAAATAGAGAAGACAAGTAAAAAATCAGCATCTTTCACACAGGTTGGGAACCTGGGATAATTTTAACTTGTTACATTGCTACCCTTTCTGACCCCTTAGAGTATTAACATAAATATGGCCAGTCCAGTAACCCTGATAAGGAGTGGTTGTGATGTGTATTGGATAATGAAGTAAGCAGGAAGGATGGGAAGTGATTTTCCTTTTGAAATAGCTTTAGCATCCTCTCCCATGACCTCTAGATCATAATTTACAAATGATTTTTGCATCAAGCTCTCATTGGCTATCTTGGGATTTCAATGGGCGGAAAAGCAGTGCATTTTTTTTTCTTAATAGAACTTTCTTCTATGTTTATATTGAGCTACTTAGTGATGAAATTATTATGATTGTTTTTAATTTTCATTATCTATATATTTTATTTGCAAAGAAGTGCCTACATAACTTTGTTAGTGCTGGCCAAAAAAGATGAAATGAACTTTTATCCTACACATTTTCTAATTGTCCTCAAATAATTTAAAAGAATTAAATCTTGGAAGTCAAACTTTGTTTCATTTTTATTCAATAGGAAAACCCCAGAGAATGTGCTTTTGAATCAATAAATGAAATGTTGGCTTTTAAAAATATTAGCATGTAATTTTGGTCCAATAATAATAATAGAGCTAAAAGTATAATGTGCTAACCACTGATTTTTTTTTTTTATATGTAGCATGAACTACTGAATTCATGTTTAGATTTTAGGATGAATTGAACGATTTTTCATGTATTGCTGTGTAACAACTACCTCAAAATTTAGCAACTTATATCAACTATTCTTAATATTTCTTGCATGATTCTCTGAGTTGTATGGGTGGTTCTTCTTGCTTAAGAAGGCTAGTTTGGGCTTCTTCAGAGCATGGGGAACTCAGGATTTCAAGAGCCAAACCCTAATATGCAAGCCCCACAGCAAAATTCTTGGCCAAATCAAGAAACATGTGTATTAGAAGGTGTGATTTACTGAAGCCCATTTTTATATCAATCTTCCATTAGGGCCTAAGTGATTGGTTTTTAGTAGACTATGTGTGAATGCATCTATACAGACATATCTGTAGGTATTATACACACATATATATAATTTTTCTTTCAAATTCTGTTTTTGAAATAATGTTAAACATGCACCCAATTAAAAAAAAAACTTAAAGAGATTTACTAAATTTTTCCTTAAAGGAGATATAAGAAAATATTTCCTAATAAGAAAATTAATTTTGACATTTTATGTCAGTACAAAGGTCAAGAAATTTATATCAAAGAATCTTATTTACAATATTTATAGATCGATACTGAAGGAAAATTTTTGAGCTCCTCTTATATATGGCCAGTTCTTTTAAAAGTATTTTAGTTATTTCTCAACTTTTAGAGCTTAGATATTCCAATTTCTACTTGCACCTCAGAGTTGTGAGGGCAGGAACTGTGTTTGATTTGTTTATTTTTTATAACCTATGTCTAGCACAAAGTATTTGCTGAATAAATGAATTACCAGAACATTTTGTGGTAGTGATAACTTGGAAAATAATCCTGAAGATTATCTTTGCTATTGCTGTGTCTTTTCCTTGGATAAATATTTTCCAGGGTTGAGTTCAACATTTAGGGTGAATTCATTCTAAAGTCAATTTATCTTAGTCCTTGTCAAGATTGCCATAGCAGCGCAGAAATAAATAATATAAGACCCTCCTGAGGTATGTTTATATATGCATACGTGTGTGTATATTTAATTTTCTGTTTTAACTACCATTTTCAATTAACTTACATGTCATAACTGGTGATTGGACAGTTAACTGAAAATGATGGTTAGAACAGTTTTAAAAATCCAAATATATATTAAAACTAATTTTTTTTGTGCTGCATGATTTCCCTTATATGAAGTTTTGGAATAGGCAAATCTCGTTTATGCTGAAAATGTGGAGCTTGCTACTGGAGGGCAAGGTGGGGACAGTGACAAGGAAAGAGACATTCAGGAACTCTGAGACAGTGGCAATGCTCTATACATTGACAGGGTTTGGGCTGCTACAACGGGGACTCACAAATACAAACATTACAACCTAATTATTTATACCTTCACTTTAATCTGAAATTAAAAAAAAAAAAGAAGAAGACAGAGAAATGCATACACCTGAGTAGCCCAAACAAAACTGTAATTTAGAAAACATAATCATGACATATAATCGTATGTTTACCAACCTGGGTTTTTAGAGTATTGATTTGCTATGTATAAGTCCAGCATCTTTTTTTTCTTTGGAGACAGACTCTCACTGTATCACCCTGGTAGAGTGCCAAGGCATCATCACAGCTCACAGCAACCTCAAACTCCTGGGCTCCAGAGGTCTTCATGCCTCAGACTATATAGGTACCCGCCATAATGCCTGGCTGAGCTTTTTTTCTATTTTTTTTTTCAGTAGAGACAGGGTCTCATTCTTGCTCAGCTGGCCTCAGACTCCTGAGTTCAAGAGATCTGCCCATCTCAGACTCCCAGAGTGCTAGGATTACAGAAGTAGCCACCTAGCCCAGCCAAAACCAGCATCACTGTTACAGAAACTACACTCATAGAACATGTTAAGATCCCCACTTGAAGCTCTTCTAAAAGGGGAACAAAACAAACACTGAAATGTAATTAAGGAAGAATCTTATTACAGAATCTTTCTACGTTTTTATAATTTCCTCAGTCTTTTAGTTATTTTTCCTACATTAATTTGACGGCATTGTTTTATTAAGTCATTTCAAGTTCTACACAGCAGTTAATTTTCAAATAAACAGGCTTCTGTTATTTTACTGGTGTTTATCAGTTTAACTGATATTTAATTAAGTTGCATAATTATACTGAGAAGCACGTTACGGTTTTGAACAGTACAATTTTCTCTTGGTAAGGGTACACTCCTCCTGGCAGCCTCAGAATTTTGCCCTTGAGCTAAAGAGTAGTCAGCTATCTGCCTTTGTGCAGAACAGGGTAAATGGAAATTTTTTATTTATCTGGCAAGTCTGTTAAGAATAGGTAGAGAGCACCTACTATTAAGAAAAGAAAGATAGTGGCATGGTCCGCTGGCAGCTGACCCCCGTAGGAAGGGCAAGAGAATGCTACCAAATTCTCCTCTCAGGTTAAGTGTTATAAAACAGCTCTACCTTGAAAGAAAAAAGAAATCACTCTTTACATCCCTTCAATTGATTAGAAATTGAGTCTGAAACTTTTGGCATGACTTGCTCAGTGAAATTCTTTTTCTCCTTTAATTTTTAAAGGAAAGTACTGAAATACTTCTCCTATTTCAACCAAAATCTCTTCCTAAGGCCTGGTGCAGTGGCTCACAGCTGTAATCCTACCACTCTCGGAGGCAGAGGTGGGTGGATTGACTGAGCTCAGGAGTTCAAGACCAGCCTGAGCCAATCAAGACCCTGTCTCAACTAAAAACAGAAAAGCTAGCCAGGCATTGTGGTGGGGGCCTGTAGTTCCCGCTACTCGGGAGGCTGGGACAAGAAGTCTCTTGAGCCCAAGAATTTGAGGTTGCTGTGAGCTGTGATGCCACAGCACTCTCCCCAGGGCCACAGAGTGAGACTCTATCTCAAAACAAAACAAATTTCTTCCTAAGAGGAACAGACCATGGGTAGAATAATCAACCAGCCATGGGGAGAAAGGTAGCATTTTATTTCAGGATCCCTAAGAGAATTAGGAGTAATTAGAAACTAAAAAAGCAGGAATAGATCAAAAAGCAAAAGAATAAGTAAATCAGAAATCCATATGCAAACCCCACTCTCCCTCTCGCCTTCCTCATCCACTAAGGCATTGAGAATTGTAAAATATTTGTATGCCTTTTAAAATCTACTTAGTGCAATGTCAATATGCTTCTTTGGACAATAAAATTAACTATTCTCAAAAATGTAAATTTGCTTGCCAGGTGCAGGTCTAAAACTGCCCATCAGCAGTGTTTTCTATTTTTTATCATCTCTGTATCCACTTTGAGTTATTTAAGATGTAAGTAGAAACGTTATCATGCAGGTGGCATGGCTATCTCAAAAAATTGAAAGAGGCCAAAGGAATGGAAATAGAAAAAATTAGTGATAGGTTAGCAATTGAAATAAACAGTAGGCTAAGATGGTATATTACCTTATTCAGAGCGTAGAAGGAAAGATGAGATTAACTGCCTTTTATAATGTAAAAGCCACAATGAAGATATAGGATAGTGAGGAATAGCATTCTTTAAAACAACAACATTCTACCACATAAACAGATGGTTTGTCTTTACCTTCAGTATATTAAAAGCTACAGAATTTATATTACATCCAGGTCATATGAATCTTTAGAATAGTTGTGCATAATGTTTTACTTCTCTGTATATCTTCCAAATGTGCTGCTATTTTTTCCCCCAGAAAAATCAACCCGTTGAAGGTAATAAAGTAGGAGAATTCAATGAATAAAAAGTATTCAAATTCTTAATAAAATAAATAATGTGCTTTTGAAAACACACACCACGCCATTTCGTTTAACCCACACTTTCTCCCAAGCATGTTAGAAGAATAGAAGCAAAGGATTTACGGCTGTCTTACACCTGCTTTCGAATGCTTTCATGAAAATTCTAATCTTTACCTTTCCGGAATAGTTTACCTTATCTTGTGTAGGTGTGTGTGTGAGTACGCACACATGTTTGTGTGTTTGTAAAATTATGTATCCCTAGCTAAGGAGAGGGATCAATTTCTGTTTTACAAGTTGTGAAATGTTCTTCCCTGTTCATTGTCACCATCTTGACAATGAACTTCCTGCTTATAAAAACACTTGAGAAAGGGAATAACTTCTGAGCCGAAGAGAAGAGGGAGGGAACTTTGAAGTGCACTTACCATGGACTCAACAAGCCTCCAGCAAAGGGCTGCCAGCTTCCCACATTTGCATACTCTCCTGTGGTTTATATAGAAATACACAGCCCACACATACAATTAAGTGCTATCTTTAGAGAATCCTGAGGAAAGATAGATTTAAAAAAAAAAAAAGAAAGAAAAAGAAGTCACTTTTTTTTAAGAAATCACATTTTTTTCTACTTTTCCAGGGGAAAGTTCCACTGATATTTTAAAAATCATATTTTTAAAAAAGAATATATACACTTCCCTTTTTTATTTTTATCTTGGAAGAAAGGTTTATTGATAACTCTCAGGTTCAAAAAAAATCATGTCTTTCTGGCTGGCTTTTCCATTTTATAGCAACTTGAAGTTTTATTTGAAATTTTATTAATCTCCTAAAGAAATCTTTGCTTTATTTCTTAAAAATAATGTCTTATTCTTTAACTTTTCTTTTTTTGTCATAGTCAGACTCTTTGTTTGCATAAAATTCTATGGACTTTTACCTTCCTATATATAAGAATTCTTAATATATCATAAAAATTTAG
Organism: Galagoides demidoff; assembly: GCA_963574575.1. Classification (NCBI taxonomy): domain Eukaryota; kingdom Metazoa; phylum Chordata; class Mammalia; order Primates; family Galagidae; genus Galagoides; species Galagoides demidoff. The sequence goes on along the minus strand of CAUYQV010025578.1, from coordinate 14,855 downwards.
AGACCAGGGTGGCGCCTGTGGCTCAAAGGAGTAGGGCGCTGGTCCCATATGCCGGAGGTGGCAAGTTCAAACCCAGCCCTGGCCAAAAACTGCAAAAAAAAAAGTTAGAGACCATATTTTCAGTCTTTTTTCTTTAGCAACATCAAGAAATACCCTGCTGTATCTCTCTAAAAGGGTATAGAGAAGTATACCCTTTTCTAGACCAGCATCTAAATGGTCTAGAGTCCTGTAAAAACTTAATGAAGAATAGATTGTGACAACAGTGGGCAAATTCGTTATAGCCACTATGATTTTCATAATTATCAATTAATTAGGACAAATGAAACTAGAAATGTGAGGATATCTAGTACATACTTTATGAGATGAATCGTTCTCACACTTCGATAATCATTTTGTAGTTTATACTTTCTTCCATTTTTATTTAAATGCTTTACACGTGTGTACATGTCTTGTCTACTAGTGTATAAATTCCTGGTGAAGGTAGAATGAGTTGGGTGAATGGTGGTAGATAGAAGAATTATAGCTGATCTCTCTTTCTCTTTCTCCTTCCTTTACTGTGTCTTTTTTTTTTTTTGAAACAGAGTCTCACTTTGTTACACTCAGTAGAATGCCATGGTGTCACAGCTCACAGCAACCTCCAACTTCTGGGCTTAGGCAATTCTCTTGCCTCAGCCTCCTGAGTAGCTAGGACTACAGGCACCCACCACAGCGCCTGACTATTTTTTGTTGCAGTTTGGCTGGGGCTGGGTTTGAATCCACCACCCCTCAATGTATGGGGCCAATGTCCTACTGCTGCCCCCCATACTTTATTTTTATCCTTCTTACCATTTACTTCAGTTTGTGCGTATAGTAGGGAATTATTAATAGTAATGCTTATTATCATGTCCCTGTGGTGTGACAGTGGCTCTGTGTTTGTTTTGTATCCAGCATCCCTTCACTCTTTATTTTGATCACAGGGCTACAATTCCCTTTGGGAACCCTGGGCTCTCTCTTGTTTGGAATATGTGCTGCGTGTAGAATTGACTCCATCACCAGGTCTGACCAATGAGAGCTTTGTATTCCCCTGGCCACCATGATTTTCTTTTTTTTTTTAGAAATGACAGATGCTCAATAAGAGCTAAAGAAGAGCAGTAAACCAGTAGAGTCAACAGACTGCCCTGTTTTGGAATCCGGGAATTCAGTTGAATCTGTCATCAGCCATCTTGCCCCTCAGAGTCGGAGAATGTAGCCAACATGGAAGACGCAGAGTAGATGGAGGGAAGGCATAGAATGGATTCTAGGTACATCATCTGATTCCTTGAATCCTGCACCACTGAAAACTGCTTTTTCAATTGATTTTTTTTTTTTATTACAGAAGCCAATTGAGCACTCTCATTAGTTAAGTCTCTATGTGTTTAGTGTTCTCCTCCTCTAAAATAAAGACATCTACCACAAGATACTTGAGATAAAGGAAAAAGAATAGCTTCATAACTTCCTGAAAATCATACCAAACTGCATCAGCTCAACCTATATGTTTGCTTCTGTTTTAGCTTTTCAGTGAGAAAATCTTGAGTAGCAAACCTAATGTGAAATGAGATAGTAACAACCAAAACTATGAAGTTACCGAACCCACTCTGAAGGCGCACCTTGGAGCTATATGGTTTGACAGTCTGCTGAGGCTTTTCCCCTCTATTTCCAGGCCTCTGAGCCCTGAGCTCTAGAAGCAACTCTTGTGCTAATTAGCTATTTGGTGTGAACTAAGTAATTTTACTTGACTTTGATGTGGATTTCTCATTTCTGCAATGGCACATGTGAGTGGATCAGTGGGTCTCAGAATATGATAGATCATCAACATTCCTGGGAACTTGTTCAAGATGCAGATTTTTGAGCCCCCTCTCAATCTCCTGAATCAGAAATTCCAAGGGTGGAATCAAGTACTCTATGAGACCCCACTACACCTCCCAGGTCCTTGGATGTATGTCCAAATGCGAAAATCATAGACCTCAACCACCTTTAAAATAACTGTGAAATAAAAAATATTATATTATCTTGTCTATGACTCTGTTTTACACTTACAGTTGAGACACAGAATTACTAAGGGGGGAAATTGGTAGACTAGGCCCCTGTATGCTTTTCTTAAAAATAGAAGCTCCATTCTTAGGGCAATAGGTCTCTCCAAAGTAAGGAAGCCATCATATTGCTCATAGTTTTCCTATATGGGACTGATACCATAGATATTGGTATAGGTATTATATACAGATACCATAGATAACCAATTCCAAATGTTGAGTCCTACCTGTGGCAGCAGAAGGCAACAGGTGAGATGTTTCATGCACCAAGAAACACCCATCAGCCCCACTGTGAAGATGGCGTCAGCTAAATTTCCTCTGCTTTTTGATTTCTTCACAGAACATCTGGTAAAAGGGACCCTATGTAACTATAGTTGAATATTTACCCTCTAGAGAATTTTCTTTAATGAACATCTTGTGGCTACACCTCCTCTGTAGGTTTTTAAAATATGATTCCTCAAGTCAGTTCCATTGTCATCCTGGATTCCAGGGATTGCTGTCTATTAGACCTCATCGTGAAGATTTTTCCTTCCAGGAGTTACCAAATACACATCCACATTAGGCAGACAAAGCTTTCAGTTTCCTGGAGAACAATTAAGATTACGTAATCTTTTATTTGATAAAAAGAGCTTCTTGATGTTGTGATTACTTGTGCCAAGATAGCCTTTACTAACTGCAGATGCTATTTTGCATATATTAACTCATTTAATTCTTACAACTCTATTTTAAAAGTGCTATTATAGTCCCTATTTACTCATGAGGAAGCTGAGGAAAAGAAATTGACTTGCTACAAGTTACAATCTTGCAACTAAGAAAAGGCACAGATGCATCAAAACTTACAGAATATGAAGAGACTGACTACCGAAGCCTAAGTCGGAGCCACTGCCCTCTGTTGTTTACTTGGGGCCTTCCACTGATGGCCCATATCCTTGTTGGCCAAAGCGATCAGATTTTGAGGCCCCATTAATCCGTAGGATTCCAAAGAGGTGGCTTGACTCTATGGATACGTGTCAAATATAATTTTAAAGGTATTGCTTAGCTGAGCTATAGATCTTCAAAATCTGTCACAAATGGACTAGAGAACTATCATCAATTAGCTACATGATCCATGCTCTTAAATTTACAATCTAATGAGAGAAAAAAAATTTGGTTAAAACATATTTTTATAGCCTTACATAAAAGCATTAAGCAGCAGCAGTATTACATTCACACCATAGGAGACCAAAAAACCCAACCGGTGGGCTTAGCCTTTCCCTGTGTGGTTATAAGTACTTACTTGCCCATGTGTTTTAAACATCTTTTTTCATAGTCACCCATGAATTTCTATGATAAACTCTAATTAAAAGATGATGATGAAAAAGTAGCCATCATCATATTTACCTATTTAGGGGAAAGGATTCGTTAAAATTGAAAATGAAAATATTTCTTTCTCTATACTTTTAACTCTTGAGTGACTTGTGAGTTTGAATGTATTAATATATTTCTTTGGCTTGTGCTAGAAAATTTAGATTTTCTGATCTAATTTACTGTCGCAAAAGCTTTTGTGTATGTGTGAAACAAGAAATTTCATTAGAGCTTGTACAAATACACTGACCCAAAATATTAATAAGTAATAGTGGTGTCATTATTAAGAAGTACTAAGTTGTCCTCTTTGGGGGCTTATATTAATTATTTGTGTTAATGCTATACTATATATCAAGGAAAGGAAGAGATGTGAACTTCAGACTGTATATAATTTGCACTGTCATAAGAAGAGATTTATCTAATTGTATTAATTTTGAAAAATTTAAAAACCTCCTTAAAGAGAACAACAGAATCTATATTTGTAAAAACAGATGAATGAATCTAAACAGTTTTGCATGAACTAAAATAATTTTCCATGAACAAATTAAAAAATACTACAGGCAGATGAGATCACTCGTTCACCAGTGGAATATTCTAGAACTCAGCAGTGTGAACCCTGTGTGAGAGGAAGCTGTTCAGTGGAATGGTCATAGAAATGATTAGTTGTGCCCTGTGAACCATCTAGAAAGGTAGAATACTTTCCTCGTCAAAATCTGAAGTTGATTGCATGACCATGCAAAAATAACTTGGATTTTATTCACAGGGTTGACTCTGTGAATCAAGTAAGCACACCTCTTAATTATGCATTTGTAAAACCATATGTGACCTTGAGGAAGTTATCTCCTCTCTAAGCCTCATTTGTTCATCTAGAAAGGTCTTTCATAACTATAGAACCTTCCTTAGTAGGTTTGGGCAAGGAATAGAGATTGTGTGTGCACCAAGATCAGCTGGCACCTAAGTAGGTTCTTGGTTATTTCTTTAAAGAATACAAAGCCTGATATATAACAAGTACAAGATAAACATAAGCTACCACTATTAGGTTGAAAATGAAACTGTAAACATCTACATTGTTATTTCATATGATAATTTCAACTGCCTCTTAAAACTAAACGTCAAGGCACAGCAGAGTGGTTATGGTATATTAAATTATAAGTGAAGACTAATTTCAGGATCAAAGATGCTCTTTGGGAGATATCACTTGGCTGGTAGGAAAAGCATTAGCTGTCTCGCTCTGTCTCATGTATTTGTTCTGTCTTGGAAATCTCCTTCTCCACAGTTTCTGAATCTTGATGTTTAATTTAGCACAAAGGTCTTTGAGAAGCACAACAGGGGGTTGTTCTTGGTAGTTCTGGCATTGAGGAAATTGAAATGTACATGTTTTTTCTCATTTATCAAAGAAGGGCAAGAATCGAAACTGACATTTTATATCAAATGAATTATGAACTGTGTACTTTGTACCTAAGGGAACAACAACTAAATTAGGGTTTTAGATAAAAGAGAGAGAGAGAGACAAAAATAGGTTTTTAATAAAACATACAGTAATTTCCATTACCATGCCTGACATAGCCGGATACAGTTTTGTTGTAGAACTAGTGAGTAGATGAAGGTACCTCTGAGGTTTGTAGGCTTTAAATATATCTAGAAATCTGTAGAGAAAGGATTAAAACTGAATTTCTTATGTCACAAGGCTTTATGCTAAAAGTTACCTTTTAACTTTTGGTCAATTCTTACTTTCTTAGAAAAAAAAATAACATGTACATGTTTTTCCTGAGAAAATATGAGAATAGAGGTTGCCCAGGGCAGTGAAGGAAAATGTTGTAAATGAAAGTGCTACTCACTGTCTTTCCTCTGCTTCTCTGTAACACCCCTGCATATGCTTACTGCAAGCTACACTCCCACTGGAAGGAATCATTCTACTGAGTAAGGACGTGGATTCTAAAATCAGATTTGGTTCAAATCTTAATTTCTCCTCCTACTGGGTATGCGACTTAGATTAAGTAATACAATCATACTCTGCCCAGATTTTTTAATCTCTAAAATGGGAGGAATAACAGGGACAGCCTCACAAGGTTGACACTAAGATAATTAAATATAATAACACTATAGCAGCCACAAGGCAGCACCCTGCTTTTTAAAGGTTACTAACTCCTAAAGTACAGAAAGCATTACAACTAATACTTTAAGGAGAAGGAGGACCCCATCATGTCTATTTAATATCTCCAATTATCATTTTGGAAACAACCAATTGAAAATTCTTGGGAATTTGTGGGGATCCATTTTCTCTTCTTCTAGGCAAACCTCTATGCTAATTATCATGCTATTCTTCAAAAATGAGTATTCCAATTTGGGCTGCATACAAATTAAAGAAGAATTCATATTGTTATCAATATAAATACATTTGTTTTAGACTTTTAAATTCTCCTAGGTTCATAAGCCTGAGAGTGACAAATTCCTTGGATTAATTCCATACTTGATACCAGACCCATATTTGGATAACAATTGTATGGCTAAATTACTAGGAAGAAGTAACTGCCAGTAATATCCTAATTACAGATTTTTTTCACATCAATTGCACTATATAACTATTAATCATTGTGTTCAAATGAGCATCTTTTTTTATTCCCAAATTGTGATTCTATCTCTACTGCCTTTAAGTTGAATCTGATAAGACTTTTGGCCTTTTAAATTCTGTTGACTACTGTTTGATGTGCATTCTCTCTAACAGAGAATCTGAAACTTGATGTGTCCTATTGAGGTAAGGGATGCTATCTTGGTTCATTCAGGCTACTGTAACAAAATACCATAGACTGGTGGCTTATAAATGGAAGAAATTTATTTCTCACATTTCTGGGAAGTCTAAGATTTAAGATACCAGTAGATTTGGTGCCTGGTGAGAAGCCCTCCTCATAGACCATGTTCTCAATCTAGTCTCACATGGCAGAAGGGTAAGGGGTTCCTCTTTGGTCTCCTTTATAAGGACTCTAACCCCATTCATGAGGCTCTGAATCCATGACCTAATCACTGCCCAGAAGGAACCCTACCTCCTAACACTACTTATTATCACACTGGGCAATAAGGATTCAACACAGAATTTTAGGGAGACATAGACCCAGACCATCGCAGATATCCCCACATGGAATCTGAATATTTTAAGGTGACACTTAGTTATCAGTTGAGTAATTAATTAATTGGCTTGCATGTTAATGTTAGCACCAATCCCATCATTAGGATGACTTTTATAATTAATCCCTTCTGATTTTTCAATAATTAAAGGACTAAAATGATGTCAGCAATTCTAAGATCACTTAATTTCTTGGTGTTTGATTTTATCCTGGAACAGTGATAGGAGATTCAGTGATACCACCAAGAAAGAGCCCAACCCTAGGATACAAGAGTTGATTTTCTTCACTACCTAAGTCATTTTTGTAGTTGTTGGCTATTGTTTTTGTTAAACATTCAACAAAGGATAATTTAATGTACTTTTCTAAAGAGAGTGGCTTCAACTCTACCTGGAATTTACTCATTGTTAAAAATGTTTATTAACCTTGCTAAGCATATATATTTTTACTTTAACAAGGGCTAAATTCTTCAGAGAATTATTTTAAATGAAGTCAATGAGCAATATTTGAATTAAAAATAGAATAAAATTAATCAACTAATGTGGTATATATTTTAAATTATTTTTCCAGTTGAAGGTGTGCTCTAAACAAAGAGCTCAAGTAATCAGATACTCAACTTAAAAGAATTAAATCCATTCTGCCTGGCAAACTAATTGGATGAATATGATGGCATTCAAAATAATAGAAATACTAGGAGATACTTTTAGGAATACTAAGAGGAATTCAAATGTCAAAAAGCAGAGGCTTACATAGAGTGTCTAAACCTGGGAAATCTCAATGAGGAAAAAAGAACAAAATTTGGTTGGTAGTTTGAAATGTAACCAAAAATAATTCTTCTGGGCATTATGACCACCAACTTCAGGGCGGCCTCTAATTAGTCTGACAAAGTGACAGTTCCACATTCTAGTTGAACAAATAATGTATCTAATGAAATTCAAAATCCCTATTTTTCTTCGAGCACAATTTGCTACATGACTCACAGCTTTGGGGTATTTCAAAATTAACGGAGGATGACTTCAGTCTGTCTGATGTTTCCTGGTTAACAAATTCACTGAAATTGTCTTGCAGACTAATTTTAAGCAACTCTTTAATCTTAAACCACAAAGAAAGGTGGAGGTGGAGGTATGTTATCTTGTTCCTATGGATGCTAGTATGAAGTGGAATCTTTTATTTCTCAAAATGGTCAATAGCAATTAGTATTCAGTGGAGTCTTTTTATTCCAGGGCCCTTGACCCACCTCTGCCTCCCCTTTCTATATTACTCCTATTATATACTGTAACTGGGGATATCCTTGCTTCTTTTTCATTCTAATTAAAGCATTCTCAGTGAACACAGGACCACTTTTCATATCATGAAGAATAATTACTGAAGCTAGGTGAGATCTTCCCATTGGGTTTCATATAATTCTTGACAAATGTTTGCACCAATTTTGATTGATGTATTCTCACAATATCTCAGTGAAAGTATGATAGTTTGGGGGCTTTTCTCTATGTCTGGGTCTATATTTGGGTGAAAGCCCCAAGACAAATACACAAGCTTGAGGTTTCATTTGGGTTGTACTCTAAAATATCTAATTATTCCACTAAGGTAAGAGGTTGAGAGGTCACTTTAACAAAATTTTTATTTTACACACATGCTTTTTGCCTAAACAGAGGGTTTGTCCTAAATATTTTTCTACTATGCTGATAACATCCTTGAGAAGATATTATTTCTTTAGCTTGGGTCCATAAAACCAATAGCCCTTGTTATACATTTTTTTCCCTGTTTTTCTGTGGAGTCCTTTGTAGAAGCTGTCAGAACCAGTGGTGCCTTGACAAGTTAAGAGAGATAAAAACTGCTAACCGGTGAGAGAGACAGGGAGAAGGTCAGAGACAGTGTCCTCAAACCTCTGCTCCTAAAAAATACCCTGAAGATTGAAATGGCACCATTTAAAAAAAAAAAATCAAACTTTTTCGCTTCCTTCCCCAAATTCTAGCTGTAAGATTTCTCCACTCCTAAAATCAGTACCCACACTCCAAGTGGGTTCTTTGGGCTTCTGTGTGGCAGATGGGAAGAGGTGGGGACTTTGTGGAGGGGCAAGGGTCTGGGGTGGCCAGGTCACTTCAAAGGGTTCTGCTTAAAACAACCACTAGGAACTTGTGCTTTGGAGACAATTGCTGGTTTCAAGCAGCAGCTCAGCGCTTCCTAGCTGTGTGACCCTATGCGAGTCATTCATTTTACTGAGGTTCATCTTCTTTCACCCACTGCTTCATACATAGACCTAAGATGAGAGTTAAATGGGATGAAACCTACACTTAGGACTTTGCCTGACATACACTGACCCCTTACTAAGAACTTTGGTGTTTTGGGGTGTTCTTATTCACAAATGAATACCGCGAGGTGTTAGCATTTCTCAGGGGGCAGTTAACAAGTCATTAAATGTAGTTGTTCATTTGTTAAATAACCTGTAACATAATGAAGTTAAAACTTTATTACCAAAACTTGAACTTTGTTCAACTTTTATCACCCAGTAATTTTAAAAAGAATACCTAAAGACAGATTTATTAGGATACTCAGGTACAATTTATAATAGTGATAACAATATTTTGTATTTATCAATATCAGTTTTATTGAGTGAAGGGTCTATATCTATAAAATATTACATGCCATTCTGAAAAGTCATGCTATTAAAAATATATAATGGCTTTGAGAGTTATATATTATGAAGCAAAGTTTACTAAATAAAAATGTTCATCTTAATGTTTTTCTTAATCATGTGTGAATATATATATAATTTGCATAAAAAGATAGGCTAGAGTGTATATAACAATTAACAATGCTATTTCTGGGAAACATAATTATGGAACATGTTTTTCTTCATTTGTTTAGTAATTTTTAAATTTTCCATCATAAACATAATTTTTGTTAGAAAAGATACAGTATTTTTAAAAAAGGGTTCTATTTAGTTTTGTAAGAACTAAATTTTAGCATTTATTTAATAGATGTTTAATGAACAACACTAAACTCAAAGTTTGTTAAGTGCTCTAAAGTTTAGAAAAAGAAATAAAACGCATCCCTCTGCTTTCAAGTAGTTTATGCTCTGTATCATTACTTTGGGGTATTACAAGAAAAACCAATAGACAGACTTACATGAAGATTCAACTTGGTGGTAGGAGATGAACTATGATTTTAGTTTGTTTCATTTTGTTTTGTTTTGAGACAGCATCCTCATAGCTCACTGCAATGTCAAACTCCTAGGCTCAAGTGATTCTCCTGCGTCAGTCTGCTAAGTAGCTGGGACTACAAACATGTGCCACCACACCTGGCTAATTTTTTTTTTCTATTTTTTGTAAACATAATGGTCTCACTCTTGCTCAGTCTGGTCTCAAACTCCTGGACTCAAGCAATCCTCCTGACTTGGTCCTCCCAGAGTGTGCTAGGATTATAGGCATGAGCCACTACACCCAGGCTGAACTATAGTTTTGAAAACAAAAGGGACATGTACGAAACTACAGGTGGTATTTACTAATCATTGGCTTTAGACATTGTTGCTTAGCTTTTTCTTTCTTTCTTTTTTTTTTGTTTGGTTGCTGGGGATTTATTGAGGGTACAAAGAACCAGGTTATGCTGATTACATTTGTTAGGTAAAGTCCCTCTTATAATTGTGTTCTGCCCCCAAAAGGTGTGTCACACCAGGTCACTCAATCCCCCCCCCCGCCCTTCTTTCCGCTCTCTGTTCTTCCTTTCCCAAACCCCATCCCTCCTTCCCTTTCTTTGCTCTCCCCTCCCCCTACTCCCTACCATGTACTAGGTCATCAACTGTCCTCATGTGAGAATAGACTACATAGGATTCTTACGTCTCCATTCTTGTGATGCTTTACTAAGATGTATGTGTTCCACTTCCATCTAGGTTAACACAAAGGATGTCAAGTCTCCATCTTTTTAATGGCTGAATAATATTCCATGATATACATAAACCACAGCTTCTTTTCTAACCTCAGTTGTTACAGCTGTGAAATGGGGACACTGAGAGAACTGAGTGTGAAATTTATTCTAAAGCAGTATTTCAGATTTAATTTGATATGGCTTCCAAGCACTTAATCTCATTTATATTGAAAAAAATTATTCAATTTCCTTGTAATGTGTTTGTAAATAGAAAATGTGGTCTGAATCCTAACAATTGTTAGGGGGGTCATTGGAGAAATATTTCTTTCTCAAGATCTTTACCCTTGTCAAATTGTGTATCTGTCAAATTTGTTTTTCTTTCTCCAATCATCCATTTTTTACAGTATATCTCCCACATACAAAGCACTGTGTTAGACACTATGATATCTCTTTAATAAGCTTACTTCTTGAATATTCCTTTTCTTTTGAGACAGAGTCTCACTTTGTTGCCCTTGGTAGAGTGCTATGGCATCAAAGCTCACAGCAACCTCCAGCTCTTGGGCTTAGGTGATTCTCTTACCTCAGCCTCCCTAGTAGCTGGAACTACAGGCACCCACCACAACATCCAGCTAATTTTTTTTTTTTGTTGGTGCAGTTTTGGTTGGGGCAGGGTTTGAACCTGCCACCCTTGGTATGTGGGGCCGGAGCGCTACTCACTAAGCCACAGGCCTCACCATTCTTGAATATTCCTTTAAGACTGTTTATACATTGCAAAATAATTGATCTGGTATTTTTAGCTATCCAAATAACAATTTGAATTAGCTGCATAGCCAATCTGAATGAACTTGATGAACTCCATTATTAAGCAGACCCAAATTAAGATACTCAGTAAGATTTCTGCTGCATCACTGGCAAAGGAAAGCTAGTGTCTCTGTACTGCACTCAGTTCAGAGTGCACAGTAAGTGATTAGGTATAAAAAAAGAATCATACTTTTATTATTTTATTTTATTTTTATTTTGTATTAAATCATAAACACATAGATCATGTATATATTAATGCATTTGTGGGGTATAGTGTTCTGATTTCATATAGAATTGGAACGCTTGCATCACACTGGTTAATATATACCTCATCTAGTTTGCTTAGTTATTGTGTTAAGACATGGATATTCTATGCTAATAGATCTCACACGTACCTTTGCATTATGCACCATAGGTGTGATCCCACCATTCACCCTCCTTCAATCTGACCTTTCCCCTCCATTCTCATCCCCCCTCCCCCCTCCTTAATCATGGGCCATAGTTGTGATCTATTTTTCATATGAAAGTGTGAGTGATTGTAAACTGGTTTCATAATAGTACTGAGTACATTGGATACATTTTCTTCCTTTCTTGAGATACTTTACTAAGTAGGATATGTTCCAGCTCCATCTATATAAACATAAAAGAGGTAAAGTCTCCATCTTTTTAAGGCTGCATGATATTCCATGATATACATATACCAAAATTTATTAATCCATTCATGGGTCGATGGGCACTTGGGCTTCTTCCATGACTTGGCTATTATGAACTGAGCTTCAATGAACAATCTGGTGCAAATATCTTTGTAATAAATGATTTTTGCTCTTTTGGACATACACCTAGTAGAGGAATTGCAGGATCAAACGGCAGGTCTACTTTTAGATCCCTGAATATTCTCCATACATTTTTCCAAAAGGAATGTATTAGCTTGCACTCCCACCAGCAGTGCAGAAAAGTTCCCTTTTCTTCACATCCATGCCAACATCTATGGTTTTAGGATTTTGTTATGTGAGCCACTCTTACTGGAGTTAGATAGTATTGCAAAGTGGTTTTGATTTGCATTTCTCTGATGATTAAAGATGATGAGCATTTTTTCACGTGTCTGTATGCCATGTGCCTATCTTCTTCAGAGAAGCTTCTATTCAAGTCCCTTGCCCACAATGAAATGGGATTACTTATTCTTTTCGTATTAATAAGTTTGAGTTCTCTGTGGATTCTGATTATCAAACCTTTGTCAGAAGCATAACCTACAAATATCCTCTCCCATTCTGAGAGCTGTCTGCTTGCTTTACTTACTGTGTTCTTGGCTGTGCAGAAGTTTTTTTAGTTTGATCAGATCCCAGTAATGTATTTTTGGTGTTGCTTTAATTGCCTGAGGCGGGGAGGGGGGGGGTCCTCCTCATAAAGTATTCTCCCTGGCCAATTTCTTCAAGTGTTTCTCTGCACCTTCTCCAAGAATCTTTATAGCTTCATGTCTTAAGTTTAAATCTTTTATCCAGTGACAGTCAATTTTTGTTAATGGTGCAAGATGTAGGTCCAGTTTTAGTATTCTACAAGTCACCGTCCAGTTTTCCCAGCACCATTTGTTAAACAGGGAATCTTACACCCAATTTATATTTTTGATGTGCTTATCAAAGATCAAATGATGATAAATGTCTGGGTTCATCTCTTAGTTCTCAATTCTGTTCCATACATCTACCTCTCTCTTTTTGTGCCAATATCATGCTGTTTTGATCACTATAGATTTATAGTATAGTCTGAAGTCTGGTAGCATGATTCCTCCTGATTTTTTTTTTTATTTCTGAGTAATGTCTTGGGTACTTAAGTTTTTTTCTGATTCCATATAAAACGAAGTACTATTTTTTCCAGATATTTAAAGTGTGTTGGTGATGCTTTGATAGGAATTGAATTAAATTTGTAAATTGCTTTGGGTAATATGGACATTTTAACAATGTTGATTCTTCCCAGCTAGAACCATGGTATGTTTTTCCATTTGTTAACATCTTCAGCTTTTTATTTTCTCAGAGTTTCATAATTCTCTTTATAGAAATCTTTCAGATCCTTTGTTAGGTAAATTCCCAAATATTTCATCTTCTTTGGCATAGCTGTAAAGGAAATGGAGTCTTTGACTGTTTTTTTGGCTTGACTATTATTGGTATATGTAAAAGCTACTAATTTTTGAGTAATGATTTTTGTCTCCTGATATGCTACTATATTTCTTGATCACTTCTAAGAGTCGAGTCCATGGGGTTTTCCAGGTATAAAATCATGTCATCAGCAAAGAGTGAAAGTTTGATCTCCTCTGACCCTATATGTATATCCTTGATTGCCTTCTCTTGCCTGATTGTGATGGCTAAGACTTCCATTATAATGTTAAAAAGCAGTGGGGACAATGGGCAACCTTGCCTAGTTCCTGATATAAGTGGAAATGTTTTTAATTTTACTCCATTTAATATGATATTGGCTCTGGATTTGCTGTAGATGACCTCCATTGGTTTAAGAAATGTCCCTTCTATACCTATTTTCTTAAGTGTTCTGATCATGAAAGAACGCTGGATATTGTCAAAGGCTTTTTCTTCATCAATTGAGCGAATCATATGGTCTTTGTTTTCTATTTTGTTTATGTAATGTATTATATTTATAGATTTATGTATATTGAACCAACCTTGAGACCCTGGGATAAAACCCTCTTGGTCCTGGTGTATAATTCGTTTGATTTGTTGCTGGATTCTGTTTGCTAGGATCTTATTGACTATTTTTGCATCTATGTTCATTAAAGATATTGGTCTATAGTTTACTTTTCTTGTTAGGTCTTTTCCAGGTTTGGGGATCAGGGTGATTTTTGTTTCATAGAATGTGTTGGGAAGTATTCACTCTTCTTTGATGTTTTGGAAAAGGTTAAGTAATATAGGTACTAGTTCCTCTTTCAAGGATTTAGTAGAATTCTGATGTTAAGCGATCTGGTCCCTGGACTTTTCTTTTTTGGGAGACTTTGTATAGTTGATTCTATTTCAGTACTTGACATAGGTCTGTTCAGCATTTCTAATTCTTTCTCATTAAGTCTAGGAAGTTGGCATGTTTCCAAGTATTGGTCAGTTTCTTTCAGATTTTCATATTTCTGAGAATAAAGTTTTGTATACTATTCATTAAGGATTCTTTGAATTTCTGAGGTGTATGTTGTTATTTCACCATTGTTATTTCTGATTGGTGATATTATGGATTTTAATTTTCTATTTTTGGTTAGGTTGGCCAAAGGTTTATCAATTTTGTTGAATTTTTCAAAAAACCAAGTTTTTAATACATTGATCTTTTGAATAATTATTTTGCTTTCCGTTTCATTTAATTCTGCTCTGATTTTAGTTATTTCTTTTCTTCTACTGGGTTTGGGGTTGGAATGTTCTTCCTTTTTACAGTTGTTTAAGATGTCCCATTAAACTATTAACTTCCTTTCTTTTCATTCTCTTCAGGAAGGCTTGAAATGCTACAAATTTCCTTCTGAAGACAGCTTTTGCAGTATCCCACAGATTCTAATAATTCATGTCTTCATTATTGTTTTGTTCCAGAAATTTGGCAAGTCCCCTCTTAATCTCATCTATGACCCAGGTATCATTCAGCGTAAGATTATTTAGTTTCCATGACTTTGTATGAGTATGCTGATACCTGTTATTGGTGAGTTCAA
>CAUYQV010025576.1:0-14277 GCA_963574575.1 Galagoides demidoff | reverse complement strand
GTAGCTGGGACCACAGGTGCCCGCCACAACGCCCGGCCATTTTTTGGTTGCAGCCATCATTGTTGTTTGGCGGGCCCGGGCTGGGGATTCGAACCTGCCACCTTAGGTGTACGTGGCTGGCGCCTTAGCCAATTGAGCCACAGGTGCCGAGCCGAGAATGTAAGCTTTAAAAGTGCAGGGACTTCTGTCTGCTTCTTATGTCTTAAAGTGCCTTGCTCACGATATACACTCCATCAATATTTGCTAAATGAAGGTACACCCCTGTGAAGTAGGGATGATTTTCTACCCATCTTACTGAGGAACTCGAGAACAGACTCCTTACCAGACATGCAACTAAAATTGGGCAGTAACTGACTCAATCTGAGTTCACAGCCCAGACATCCCCACAGCAAGAACGGACTAAACACCTACAAGGTGACAGGCAGAATTTTAAGTGCTGGGGATGCAAGAGAGTGCAAAACAGACAGAGCTCAGCCTGGTGGAGGTTACACTGTAGCTGGTTCAGATTTTCCTGCCTCAACTCTCACCCTCCCTCACTTTTCATTCTGACAACAGCCATTGGGTCCCACTGGCTGTTCTATATAAGCCACCTCTCATTGTACTGTGGTGGCTTTTCTCTTTCTGTGTGATGATGATTGGTCAGCCTCACCATCTTTACAATAATCAACCAGGAGCCCCATCTTTTCATCCCTACATTTGCAAATAAAGGCATGAATGGAGCACCAATAATCCATCTCCTCTAAGAAGCAGACCCAGATTTCTCCTCCCCAAACAAATTCTCATCTCTCTGCTCTTGGAAACTCAGAGAACTAAGTAAGCTCCTCCCTTGAGCTGTTTTACACATGCTTGTGTTCATTTGTGTTTTGTTTGAGACAGTCTTACTTTATTACCCTCAGTAGAGTGCGGTGGTGTCACAGCTCACAGCAACCTCCAACTCCTGGGCTTAGGCGATTCTGTTGCCTCAGCCTCCTGAGTAGCTGGAACTACAGGCACCTGCCACAATACCCAGCTATTTTTTGTTGCAGTTTTGTCCAGGGCCGGGTTCAAACCTGCCACTCTCAGTTTATGGGGTCAGTGCCCTACCCACTGAGCCACAGGTGCCGCCCTTGTGTTTAGTTTTGTTATTCCTAGTTCCACTCTGGAAGTATACAGATGTGGCCAGAATGCCACCCACGCCCACAAAATAAACATGTCATAGTACATTGTAATAAATGCTATGAAAGAAAATGAGATGAAGCTACTGTAGACTGGGTCAGGAAAGGTTCTGAGTATGTACCATGTAAGAGGAAACCTAAAAGACTTACAAGGATTTACCAAGTGAAGAGCTGGGTGAAGGTATAAGAATTTCACAGCTTTGTTCATAATGGTCCAAATGAGAATAAACAAAAATGTCCATCAAGGCAAATGGTTAAACAAACTGTGCTATTTCTGAACAGAATGCCACTCAGCAATAAAAATGAATGAAGTCATAGTGTTCATTCATTCAACACACACTTACCAACCTTTGATAGGTAGCAAATGCCATTACATGTTCTTTCATGTGCAAGGTGCTCATCTAAGCTGTTCTACTCCACATTAATGGTTAAAATCAATGAAATTCCCTGCCTTGGTGGACATCACAGTAATATGGTACAATAGACAAGCAGAGAAATAAGATAACAAAAAGTTCCACAGGGGGAAATAAGGAAGAGAAATGGGAGGAAAATATTGAGTGTACAATTTACAGAAGGATGGATGATGAGAAGGGGGCTTTTGAGTGAAGTTCTAAAGGAGAGGAGGGAGGAGCCATAAGGTTGCCTGAGGGAAGAAAGATCCAGGCTCAGGAAACAGCCATGCAAAGGCCCTAAGACAGGACTATGCCTGGTGTGTTTGAGGAAGAGTACGGAGGTATTGTGGCAAGAGCCAGGTGAGTGAACGGGGAGATGCTAGTGGACTTTCCCAAGCAGCTAAAATCAGCAATGGGCATGGAGAGTGGGAACTCCCAGAGCCTGGGAAAAAGGGAAAAAAGAGAAGAGGAAGGAGGGAGGAGGAGGAAGACAGGCCTGAGCTCAGAGTCCTGCCACTCATTCCCCATGTCTTAGATAAACAAGACATGCCTTTAGTCCCAGCTAGTTGAGAGGGTGAGGTGGGAGGTTTGGTTGAACCCAAGAATCAAGAGTTCGAAGTTGCAGTGAGTTATGATTGGGCCAGTATACTCCAACAGAGTGAGACCTCATCTGTAAATAATAAAATAAAATGGTGAAATTATTACTATTATAACATATGCTGAGTGCTTACCATGTACTAGGCACCAAACTAGTTTTGCCTATATTATTGCATTAAATTCATTCAAAAACTCATTGAATAAGGACATTGTTATTATTGATTGAAAACATGGACTATGGAGCCAGACAGCCTAGGTTCAAGTGCTCTCTCTGTCTCTCAAGGTACGCAAGACCTCAAATACTAGACCTCTCTCTGTTCTGGTTTTCTCTTTTTGTACCTGGGATGGTAACACTGCCCACCCCGCAGAGCATCCAGAGGATGAACTTACCTGATGCAAGTGAGGCGCCCAGCATATTGCCCAGAACTCATTACCACAATTGTCCTTATTTTATAGATGAGGAAACTGAGGCATGGGTGGCCATCACTGCCAGGGGAGGGAAATTGGCAAAGTTGGGAAGAAGGTGATGAAAACCAGGCAGGAACCACAGGAGCTCATGAGAGGCTGATGCAGAACACTACTCTGGGTGACCTGGACCTGTCTGCCTGCTACTTCATTGCTGTCCTGAACCTCAGAGTGGTCAGAAGGCAGAGACCTGCTGGTTGGCTGCCAATGACAATAAGGGGCTGCTCTTCCGCTCTCCACAGAGGGGAGAAAGGCTAGTTTTAAGCTTGAATGGAGGAAGTAGGGACAGTGACAGCCCTATTATCACAGATCTTTGGTGGATTTCAAAGAAGTAGGTGTGCCTGGAAGGGGACAGACCATTGTTAACAGCCACTGGGCTGAGCCCAAGGGCTGGAGATGGGTATGCACTGCCAACATAGCTGGATGGAATTGGGGCGAGGTGGGCTCACACCATTGTTAATCTGTCTGGGCTTCAATGTCACCTGGCTCACTTACTTCTGGCTGCCAAGGAGGAGGAGCAAGTGAAATTGCTTCCTGCCCATGGGACCTGAGTCCACCTCCTGGGCTCAGTCTGAAGGGCCCCTTTTAGGTTGCATCTCCAGCAAGACAATCACTTGCTTTAGGCCATCGCTTGTTTCCAACCTTACCCCATCAGGGCACCTTCCACCACATCCCAGCCTCAGGTTAAGGTGAGGGTCTTGCCAAGGGCACAGAATGCCTGATGAAGCCTCCACCCTAGTTATATCCTGGGGAAAAAAGCTCTCTAAGCAGAGTGCCCACACACAACCTTGGCATAGAATTTAACTGCCTTAGAAAACATCAAAAGAAAGAACTCACAGAACAAAGAAGGAAATGAAAGAGAAAGAAAAGGAAGAGGGAAAGTACTAGCCTGCAGACAGAATCAGTCACCACCACCACCACTAGTAACAGTAATACTAATAGCAGCAAAGCAGACCATTTTTGTTTGTTTGTTTGTTTTTCTTTCTGGCCACCTGAGAACCTGATTTCTCCTTGTGGAAAAGACAAAGTAATATCTCCACCAAAGCGTCTCCTCCATAAAATCTCTCAGTCCCTCCCGCAGTTAAGTGGGCCACAGCTATTGGCTGTCTCCTTTTACCCCAAATGCACCGTTTGCTCCTTCTTCACCATTCACAGGGGAGGGTGACTTGTATGAATGGCCTTAATGGGCTTCTGGCCCTCTGGCTTCCACTTGGCTTTGGACAAGGGGGGGATCTGGAAGGAGGCTTGGGAGAAGCAATGATATTGAGGCATTTATTCTACCTTCTTCCTAAGGCAGCAGCTCCCCCAAGCTTCCTCCCTCTGTGTTTTGGTAAGGACCACTCCTTTGTAAACAATCTTTTAATTTTATTTTTGATGTGTCTTGTTTCCTCACTGATATACAATGGGATAAAATTCCAGTCCACAGAATGTACGTGGAAGTGAGATTCTCTAGTTCTAGATGTGGGATCTCAAAACCTCCAATGTGAGCCTTCATACTCTCTTTTCCTAGAAACAGGTTGAAAGCAGAGGACTTTCAGTTGTGAGGACATGGTGAAGCCACAGATGGAAAGAGCCTGAGTCCTAGAATCACCACATGGAAGGTCACCTGCTGATTGTCTGATGGGATTAGGGTGAGAATTACATTCTTATTGTCCTAAGCCACTGCACACTTGGAGGTTGCTTATTATAGCAGCTAGCACAGCCTGATACCTTTACAGGACCACTTTTCCCCACTTAGAGAAGTTGGCTCCACCCCTAACTCCAGAGTTACTTGTCTCCAACCTAAGCCAATCAAGGCACTCCTTTCCTCATCTTCCTTTCCCCACAGAGTGATTGGTTCTGGCATGAGCACATGACCCTAGCAATAGCCAATCAAGTGCAAGGAAGTATTTACTGAGAATTCTGGGAAGATGGCTGGGAAAGAAAGACAGGTCTTTCTTTGGATATGATGTTGGGAGAACTTGGCAGCAGCTAAGACATGGAGAACAGAGGCAACCCCTCAAAAGTTGAGCCCACTAACAGAAACAGAGGCCTAATGAAGTCAAATGATCCCTGGATCCAGACAACCCTGAAGCTGGACACTAGACTCTTTAGTCCCATGAACCAATAAAATCCTTTCATCTTACTTAAACCCCCTTCGAGTTTTCTGCCCTGGTCCTCACCATGTGTCAGGCACACTAACCTCACTGCAAGTCAACAGGTAGGCATTTTAGTTTTAATTCCAATTTTATAGGCCAGGAAATTGAGGACCTGTAAATTACCCAGGAACATCCTAGTAGGAAATGCTTAACAAATGAGTCTGTTTGGGGATTGGATGTGTGAATTTGATTAAATGGGACTGGACTGGAGGTCAAGGAACCGGATTCCAATCCCCAAACCAACATTTTTTTGTCTGATGTCAGGAGTGTAGTGTCAATTAACTTCCCTATCCTATAATAAAACATAAATTAAAACCTTTCTCCTGGGCAGCGCCTGTGGCTCAGTGAGTAGGGTGCAAGACCCCATATACCTAGGGTGGCAGGTTCAAACCCGGCCCTACCCAAACTGCAACAAAAAAATAGCTGGGCGTTGTGGCGGGCACCTATAGTCCCAGCTACTCAGGAGCCTGAGGCAAGAGAATTGCCTAAGCCCAGCTGAGGCAAGAGAATCGCCTAAGCCCAAAAGCTGGAGGTTGCTGTGAGCTGTGATGCCACAGCACCTACTGAGGGCAACAAAGTGAGACTCTGTCTCTAAAAAAAAAAAAAAAACCTTTCTCCCTCTTTCTTCTCTGATTTCATAGGGTTGATGAAGTGAGGTAATTGTTAAAAGGTGCTTTGAAGGAAAGGCTGTCAACTCGGTTGCTATTATTGCTAATAAATGGTCATCGTTGAATTTATTCCAGAAACCCTGGGGGCCAGGGGCTGTCCAGTGCCTCTCTTGGCCAGAATTCCAAAGACCATCTGTGGCAAATATGTCCACCAGAGCACATACCCTTGGCAAAATCACAAAGTGCTTTTCTCACCCAGAATACACAACCAGAAAAAGAACAAAGATAGAGGGAGGAGGGGAGAAGAAAAATCATGCCAACTTAAAATATTGTATTTTTCAGTCTGATCAATAATTTCCATCTCCACAGTCACTATTCCAGCCTGAGACACTCTGTCTCTTCCCTAAAGGACAGCAATCATTTCCTAACTGGTCTCCTGGCTTTCATTCTTGTCCTGTTCCAATCCATTCTCCACACAGCAGCCAGTGGGGCCATTTGCAGATATAAAATCATTGTATTGCTGCTTCAGTGGTCTAACGGTGTCTTTAGAATAAATATCAAACTCCTGAGCATTTGCCACAGGGCCTTTGCACGTAAAGTTCTCTTTGAGCAAAACAGCTGTCCCACTATTCCCACTGCCACTATACCAGAATCCCACTAAAGACTCAGTTTATCACCACTTCCTTGGGGGAAGCTATTTTACATGCTCTTTTTAGAGCCAGCTGGATAGTCCCTTTTTGTAGGGCTTATAGCATCATTAACTGTGAGTTAAGCTGCAATAGTTATTTATGTGTCATCCTTGACAAATGTAAACTCCATGAAAGCAGTTATTGAGTCTATTATGTTCATTGCTGTAACCCTGTGCCTAGTACATCCTTGGCACTCAATAAATATTTGTGGCTTGATAGGTTGAGTATGAAAATAAACCAGATGAAAGAGGTACAAGAAAACAGTCAAAAATATTGTTTTGCAAATCACTGGGGCGAGGATAGCCTTTTAAATAAAGGATGCCAACGTAATTCTCATGGAATAAAAAGGAAATTAGCTCCCTACCTCACACCATACATAAAACTCAATCCCTGGCTGAGCATGGTGGTTTACACCCATAGTCCTAGCTACCTGTCAGGCTGAGACAGGAGGATCACTTGAACTGGAGAGTTTGAGGCTGCAGTGTGTTATGAATGATACCACTACATTCTAGCCTGGGCAATGTAGAGAGACCCTGTCTCAAGAAAAAAAAAAAAAAAAAACAATCCCAAGCTGATTAAACACACAGTGAACAAAACTGTAAAACTTTCAGAAATAAGATAAAATATATCCATAGCCTCAGGGTAACAGCAATTTTCTTAAATAAGATACAAAACTGACAAACTACAAAGGAAAAAATTTCTAAAACCAACCACATTAAAATTAAGCTGCTGTTGATCAAAAGACATTATTTGAAAAAAGCAAAAGGCAAGCTGAGAGAGAATATTGCACAGCATATAATGAAGAGCCAGTTTCCAGAGTATACAAGGATCACCAACAAATCAATACTTTTTTAGAAAAAGTAACCCCATAAAAAAGTAGACAGAGTAAGAAGAGATACTTTATAAAAGAGGAAACTTGAATAGCCAATAAATTTATTAAAATATTGATATATTCACCCTCACTTGTAATCAGAGAACGGAAACTAAAATCACAACAAGAAATCACCCATACCCAACAAGAAAGGCTACAATTTAAAAATGTGAAAATACCAAGTGCTGGGGAGAATGCACAGGAACTTGAACACTCACTCCTGGCAGGAGTGTAAATTAGCAAAGCACTTCAAAAAATTATTTGGTAGTATTTAATCAAGTTGAAATCGCACAGATCTTAGGATCCAGCAATTTCCCACAGAGCTCAGGGAGACTCCTACATGCATGCAGCAAAATCCATAAACAACTAGAAACATTGCTCATGACAGTGCCCAAAAGGGAACAAACTCATGTTCATCATCAGTGAACAAGTATGACCAGGAAGGAGCAGCAGCGACCATGATGAGGATGAAATCTTATGATGGTAACGGTGAGCCAATGAAGCAAAGTACAAAACTATTCATATCATATGAAATTATTTATATCCAGTTCAAAACCACATAACATTTAGCTAAAGTGCTTTAAGATGCATGTTTAGGTGGTAAAGCCACAAAGGAAAACAAGTGAATGATTCTCATAAAGTCCTCACTGACGGCTCTTCCAGGAGGAAAAGAACAGTTGTCACTGGGGACAGGCACAAGGGAGAACCTGAGGAAATGGTGGCATTGATCTCCATCTGGGTAAAATGGAGGCGCAGTTTATGGTCAGTCTTTAAAATGTTCATGTATGTTACTCCATTCTTCTCTGGGTCTCTCTCTGCCCCCTTCTATGTTCTCTCCTCTATCACACCTCTCTCTCTCTCTCTCTCTCTCTCTCTCTCTCACACACACACACACACACACACACAGCATCAGCTAAAACCTGCAAAAAAAAAAAAGACACATATATCAAGGGACAGTTTATTCAGAGAAAGAGACAAGGGGGCAAATACCCAGACAGAAAATGAAACGATAACATAGACACAGGAAATGAAAAAGGATGAAGAGTTGGCAAGAAGACTACGGTAAGGAAAGGAGAGCTGGGGAGACAGAAAAAATAAGACCATCAAGGGTAACGGGAGGGGAGAAGTTTACCAACAGCAATCTTGTTTCTCTTTCTCTGTATTTTCCCTCTTCTTTATCTCCCTACATCTCTGTGTCTAGTTCTCTCTCCCTCATCATTGCCCTTCTTGAACTTCCCCCAGCTCTTTCTCTCTCTCTTTCCCCTTCCATCTCTCTCTCTCTCTCCACACCCCCATCATCTTTCTCCCCTCTTCTTTTCTTCTCTTCCATGTTCCCCACACACATACCTCTCTCCCCCTCTCCCTGTCTCTCTCTCTCTCTTCCTCACCCTGCCCCATATTTATCAAATGGCTACTCTGTGTCCGACACAGTACTAAAGAAAGGAAGAGGCCTGGCCATGGGACATAGGATGGTATGGCCACGGTGGTTACAAGTATCTGCCTGCCCAGGATGCCGCAACCAAGCTCATAGGCATGGACATGTGGGCCACCTGCCACTCTCTCCCCCTCATTAATTTCACTATCAAACACTCCCAGCATCTCAAGTTGTAGGTCTTATTTATTAAATATTTAACTAGGAGAAATCCAGCTGAGATGAAACCTCTCATTTGCGGCAGCCCTGGGAGAGCAGAACATGGGCCTGCTGCTGGGATTAACCCAGGCTGATGAGCAGGACCAGGGTGCCCAGAGGGAGAAACAGGTGGGGGGTAGCCCCAAGCCAGGGGCAGGAAGACCCAGAAGTGAAGGGAGCTCGGCTTTCTCACAGACTCACCTGGATGCTGAGAGATTGCTACCCAGGTGAGGGGAGTTCAAAACCCCCCTCACTAGAATAGGTCAACTCTAGAGAAAGAGGATTACTAGCAGTTGCCAGGACTGGGGCAAGGAGGAACAGGAGAGGAATACAGGGTTTCCTTTTGGCGAGTCGAAAATGTCTTGGACCTAGAGAGAGGGGATGGTTGCACAACACCATGAATGTACTAAATGCCACCGAACTGTGCACTTTAGAATAGTTAATGGCTAATTTTCTGTTATGTGAGTTTTATTTCAAGTTTTAAAATTTAATTAATTAATTATTTTGAGACAGAGTTTCTCTTTGTTACTCAGGCTGGACTGCAGTGGTGCAATCGCAGCTCCCTGCAGCCTCAAACTCCTGGGCTCCAACAATCCTCCTGCCTCAGCCTCCCTAGTAGCTGGGACTACAGGCATGAGCCACCATACTCAGCTCATTTACATTTTTTTTAAGAGATGGGGTCTCGCTATGTTGTCCAGGCTGGTCTTCAACTCCTAAGCTCAAGCAATCCTCCCACCTCAGCCTCCTAAAGTGCTGGGATTACAGATGTGAACCACTACCCCTGGTTTTACCTCAATTTTTAAAAACTAGAAAAAGAAAAATGCCCACAGCAAATTCATTTTTTAAAAAGGAATTTTTTCCTCAACTTCAACAATTAGATTTAAGGCTGCTAACCTCATTTTTAAAAACTAACATCTATTTATCTAGGAGTGTTTACTGTCATTGTTCCAGGCACTCAGCTCAAAACTTTGAATCATAACATCATTTACTCCTCACAGCCTTTGGAGGGAGGTTCCAGCAGGTTTTATAGAGAGAGAACTTGAGGCTCAGAGAGGGCAAGTGGCCTGCCCAAGGTCACACAGCTCTACCCCACTCTACCTGCTTAACCACTAGGAGAGGAATTTCAAAAACCCCCAAGCCCAGGGGAGCTACTTTTATTACAACTATTCTCCAAAAGGCAGGCAGTTTATCCTAGGTATGCTCTCCTAGGACATGGCACTTCCTCTTTACCAGAGCTCAAGTGAAATCCTGATTTGAACTTCCATAGAGGTCAAGGAAAGGGCCTGCCCATTATGAATGCAAAAGAAAATGGTCTGGCTGCTTTTAACCAAGTTTTGGGGGTTGAGGAGTGCAGGGAATCCTGCTTGGTTAGTTAGGGAAGCCACAGCTGATCCTAAGGCTTGGAGACCTTGCTCTAAATCATTTGGCTGCTGTTGTGTTCTGAAGTAAAGGGGCTGTCAGCACCAAGACAGGTGCACAGAAATACACACACACTATTGCACTGGAGAAGGAGGAGGCTAATGCCTAGAACAATAACACATACAAACTCTTACTTAGTACCTACTGTGTGCCAGGCACTGTTCTGAATGCTGCTTGAATCCTTACAACAACCTCACAGACTAGGTACTATTGTTAAACCCATTTTAGTGATGAAGAAACTGAGGTCCAGGAGCTAAGTGATTTGCCCAGGATGATGCAGGCATAAAGAACTAAAAAGATGGGATCCAAACCCAGATAGCCTCCCTCTTAACCACAACATGGGATTCCCTCAAGCTCAGCACACAAAGACACAGCACCCCTCCGTTCCTACAGAATTTTGCTCAATCTAAAAGACAGCTATGAAGAATGTCCCTGAGAAAACAGAGCAAAGGGTATCCAAACAGCCCATATGGATGTGGAAAATGCTTCGTGTCTTTGGTTCCTGAAGAAACATACACTGTACCACAACAAGATTCTACTTTTTGCTTATCTGGTTGGCAAATATGTAAAATCAAGAGCAACCAGTTGGACCACACAGTCAGTGAAAGGGAACCTTGGGATTCGAAAGGGCACACATTTCCTGTTCCTTGCTGCCTGCCACAGAAGCCTGACACATGATCCCATCATGCCATTTCCAAGAATCTGTCCTAAGGAAATAGTCACAGATGTGTGCAAAGACTTCACCACCAGGACACTCATGGCAGTGCTGGCAGAAAGACAACCAGTCTTAAAACATCTACACAGAATGACCCTATTTTTTGTTACGGAAAACAGAAAGTACAGGTGTGCCAGGCGGGAAAAGGGGTGGAGTGGTGGTTTCATTTCCTTTGGGGTAAAAGAAAATCCTCACTGTGGCTCACAAAGCCCATAATTATCTGCCCTTGTCGTTTCTCTGCTCTTACCTCCTCCCACTCAGCTGGCACATAGTAGTTGCTCAAGAAACATTTATGAATGAATAATTGAATACACGCCTCTTCCCCTCACATCCCTAAGCTGAGGGTTCAGGGGTTGGTCTCCTATACACGCTCATGACCAGCCCGGGTGTGGGGACTAAAGGAACATAGAACCACAGTCTATACCAGCAACACTCACCCTGCCAGGAGCCCACAGAAAGTGAGGCACGATTTAAAAACTGGGTAACAGAAGGAGAAAGAGAGAGAAGGGGAGGCTGCAGCAGCTTTCATTCCAACATTTTCTAACTCTGGGTGAGATTTCCTTCTATATATTCATCTATATTTACATCAACGAATCTGTCGGTAGCAAGCCTGTTGCTGATCGTGTGGGATCTAAAGTTCACAGAAAGCTGGCTTAGACATTCAGCTAGGAAGAGAAACTGTAAATTAAATTTAAGTCACCCAAGAACCCTAAATCCACCCACTCCCCTTGGAGAAACCTGTGATGTCTATTACATCAGGATTTCTCAACCTTGCCATTATTGATCTCTTGGCCTGGATAATTCTTCACTGTGGGGGGCTGTCCTGTGGATTTTAGGATGCTTAACTCACCTCCCTGCCTCCTAGTCATTAGATGCAAGTTGCACCCCCTCCCCACCCCCGCATTCGTGACAATCAAAAATATCTACAGACATTGCCAAAAGTATCCTCAGGGGTAAAAATCACCCCCCAGTTCAAAAGCATGGGTTTACATGCAGCCCAGGAAAAATTCCAAACCACTTAACTGTTCTTTCCCTGTTCCTCATCATCAACATCCTCAAATACCAGTCACCTGGTGTCAAAAACCTTTCTACAGATTCAAAGAAAGTGGTTAACAACAGAGTTTCAGTTATGAACTTGGCATACCGTACATAGACAAGAATTTCATTCTGAAAACTCTCAGAACCTTGGATAGAGCTTCACATACAAAGATGTTCACTGCGCTGTTATTTAGAATGGCAAAACAAACAAATAACTAGAGATGGTCACACAAAGTGTAACACATCCACGAAGTGGAATATCATCTGATAAGTATTAACAACAGTCTTTTCCATATAGTACCACTGTGCAAATGTAAACAAGCCTCCCCTTTCTCGAGTTGGTAAGTCCACTGTCAAAACCGCCATAAAACCTTCATTTTCTCAGAACAAGATATTTAAACTTCCACCAGCTGGGGCACCAAGATAATAAACAAGCAGCTCTAGGATGTCTATGACAGGTGATTTGCTACCCTTGTGCAATATACAACCTGTGCAACTATACAGGGTGACTCTTATTTTTTCAAAGATACTTAACGACAAGGAAATATGCTCACAAAAATTTATATCCTTAAAAAGGTATGGAATGAAATACATTAAAATATCTCTAGAGATTCTTTCTGGATGATAGAGTATACACATATTTTATATTCTTTTTGTAATTTCGATGTTCAATAAATGAAGAGAATAGGCCTCTTGAAGGAGGTGACTTTTGGGCTGAGCCCTAAATGAAGAGAAGGAGCTAGCCATGGGAGACCCAAAGGAACAGTGATGCAAGTACAGGAACAGCCAGTGCTAAACAGAGAAATGCTGTGTAATGTACATGAGCTGGGTATGAGCAAAAATGATCAGTGGGGCTGAGACAGAGTAGAATGAGTAGCAAATGTAAAAAATGAAATTACAAACAAGACAGGGACCAGATCAATGTGGGGCATTATAGGATCCTGTTACATCAGTAATCTGTAACCTTTGGCTAGCAGGTAAGAATCTGGGCATTTACGCAACCTGCTTAGAAGAGGGATATTCCAACAGTCCACCTCTATACACTACCCTACCCACTGATGGAACAAAATCCAAGAATTCCACTTTCAATCCTAGCTCTGAAACAAAGAAAACCAAGTGTTTCCAGTATTTTAATAATCTTTGTCAAAAACACTGTTTATTTTCTTCACCATTACTCAATTAACATTTATGCATGATGGAGTGAGGGAACTTTTAGGGGATTAGAGGAAGGTGAATCACTCACTTCTACCCTCAAAGAGCTTTTTAATTAGAGAGGTAAACCATAAACATACAATCTTATTGATTTTTACAGAAGTAAGCAAGATTCAGTTGACACTGGAAAAAGGCACGATTAAGGTGGCAAGTGGAGAGACGTGGTCATTCCAAGTTGGTAAGTACACCAAACATCAGACAGACACAATGTCTAACATCCTTCCACCCATTCAACCATCTATCATCCATGTAGCCCGTCAACCAGATTTTTACTCTTCAATCTAATCTAGCCATCTGCCTACCTATTTTCATCCACCAATACATTCACCCATATGCCAATCCATCCAGTCATCCATCCATCCACCCATCTGTCCATCCTTTTGTCCACTCAGCCAGCCATCTGTCAATCTATTTATCTACCCACCTATGTAACTCATCCACCTACCCATCCAATCACCCATCCCTCCTTTCTTCCTTCATCCCATCCATTCATCCACTCACCCATACATCTCACCAACCAACTATCCACCAATTCATCCATCCATCCATCCACCCAGCCATCTAACTCTAACTGTATAAGATGCTCCCATCCCCCCTCAAATCACAAGCATGCATCCATTCAAACTTAAGACTGTATTTTGATTAGGAATCAGTAAAATGTCAAAGCTTTGCATTCTAACAACTCTTCTAAAGATAATTCAAGCCGGCTCGGCACCTGTGGCTCAAGTGGCTAAGGCGCCAGCCACATACACCTAATGTGGCAGGTTCGAATCCAGCCCCAGCCCGCCAAACAACAATGATGACTGCAACCAAAAAATAGCCAGGCATTGTGGCGGGCGCCTGTAGTCCCAGCTACTTGGGAGGTGGAGGCAGGAGACTCGCTTGAGCCCAGGAGTTGGAGGCTGCTGTGCGCCGTGATGCCATGGCACTCTACCCAGGGGGACAGCTTGAGGCTCCGTCTCAAAAAAAAAAAAAAAAAAGATAATTCAAGCCTACAAACATCTCTATTTGTGCAAGATTCAAGCACTCCAAGTCTTTCTAAGACCCTCAGGGAAGCCAGCCTATTCTTGCTGCTTCAAAGTATTGGAAGTCTTCAAAGATGGTGCTTTTGGGCTTGGCGCCTGTGGCTCAATCAGCTAAGGCGCCAGCCACGTACACCTAAGATGGCGGGTTAGAATCCCCAGCCCGGGCCTGCCGAACAACAATAATGGCTGCAACCAAAAAATGGCCGGGCGTTGTGGCGGGCGCCTGTGGTCCCAGCTACTTGGGAGGCTGAGACAGGAGACTCGCTTGAGCCCAGGAGTTGGAGGTTGCTATGAGCTGTGATGCCATGGCACTCTACCCAGGGG